>JARHVA010004295.1:1577500-1622528 GCA_037957365.1 Torreya grandis
TAGAGATATTTTTTGAGTGACAAACATCCAAAATTAGCTAATTACATTCTTCTCCTATAGCTTTGTCAAATTAAAATTTAAATAATATAATATCTAGAATATAAATTCCAATTAAGATTATAACATTATTTACATATTTTACATTATCAAATTAACTCTTATTTTCCACTAATTTAGATCACTCAAACTAATTAAATAGTTAAAATTTGTAAACCTAGTCATTAAGTGGAGTATGAAAAACCCTATATTTCATCCTATATTAGGGTTTCAATTTTCCTTAGGGTTTTAATTTTATCATTTTTTAGGGTTCAAATTTGATATCTTATTTCTAATTTTCCTTTATCACATGTGAGAATATTAGTTTTATTATTTTCCTCAAGCTTTCTTAGTATTTAGATGCATACATTGTGTGCCATCTAAGAAACTTAGGTCTCATTTACTATAAATCTTAGTTCTATGTTATTGAGTATTACATTTGATCATCTATACATTCCCTTGACTTAATCTCATGTTTGTGTTCCATCTAAAATGGTTAAAATTTATGAATCACAAGTTCCTTATTATATTGATTAAAACATTGATAAGCAACATGTAGATGTAATTGAAAACTTTATAAATCATCTTAAGCATGATATTAAAAATGTTTATGAATAGGATGTTGAATACAATGCTAAATATCATGATTAAAGACAACCTAGGGAGCTTAATAGTGTTGATTCTAAACAAGTAGCATTTTATCATTTATATAAAATAATTAGTAATAAATGTAAAAATAGAGATAATGTAAAGGTAAATCATGCTAAGGAAACCAAATCTGAGAAACAATATGATGACATTTTGAATTATTCTAATCCATATTTTAGAATATTATATCTAAAAATAGGTTTATACCACTATTCCTATGGATTCTTTTCATGTGTTTATTCCTATTGTTTCATAAATCATGCCTATGATACCTACTATGGGGGAAACATAATCTATTCCATAGATTTATGTGGCTATCCCTAAAAAATATAATTTTTTATCTCCTAGGCTTAAAAATAATGTGACACTACTTATTTATAATAAATATAGTATGCTTACCAATTAATCACTTGTACAACAAAGTTTTTCTTGAAGCTAAGGTTTCTCAAATCAAAGAATTTTCTCATAAAGCGAGTCCATTGAAAAACTATCATTCATTATTACATAACCTTTTTACCTAGATATTTCCTATTATCACTTAAATAAAATATTTTTTTCACCTAATATTACAGCATTTTATGGTTATGGTGATATATACTAACATCATATAGCCTTCTGTGTAGCATGTTTATACTATGCATCTAACAATAAGTAACTAGAAAAGATTTTTTATAGGAGCCTTAGTGCCTATGCCTTGCAATGGTTTTATGTTATTCCTCTTAAATTAGTAAATGTTTTAAATACTTTTTCCAAGTATTTATTAAATAAATTATATGTAAACATTAGTTAAAAGGTATCATATTGTTAAGTTTCTAAACTCAAGGATAGATGTAGGGTAATAGGGAATAGAAGGGGATGGATCCAATTACTACTTTTTTCCTCAATAATAACAATAGTTCAACTTAGAGAGTTTAGATACTAAAATATAACCTATGTATTACATTATTATTTTACACTTAAAATATATATATCATGGTTGTACCTTTCAGTTATAGACTTGCCCATTGTCAAAAGGCATGCATTCACTATCTATATCGGCTTAGATTTATTATCTTTTAGTCCAAAAAATGTTATTATAATGAAAAAGCCTTCTATATTTTTAAAAAATATCTAAACCTGATCTTTATCCTTCACTACTAATTTTGGACTTGTATCTATTTTATAGGTTTCAAAACACTTGCATCCCAAACAAGCAATTGTGTAAATGCAAGTGTCCACTTTTTCTACAAAGTGTCTATTGCCCAAAAGTCATCTAATTTGAAAATAAAAAATATCCTAAAGGTTTACCTAAGTGATTTAGTATGAGATATTTCCAAAAGGTATTGGTAAATATATATAAGATCAACCCTTATTCATTTCACACCTAACAAATAATGGGAACTCATAAGGCAACTTACCAAGAATCACTCAAGTAAGCACACCTACCTCATTCATCCTTATTTATATATTATTCATAGAATAAATGTTCTCATATGTCTAAAAAATTCAAGGAGAAGTTCATGATCCATTTTATTCAAGTTACAAGTTCGGTCACTACATGTAATTGCATATCACACATTACATTCTTATACACACACAATCCAACACATAGGGGAGAAATACATAAGTCTGAGTCCCTCTTTAGAGTATTATATATGTAGGTATTTCTCTTTGAAATAATTTTTTTTTATGTAGCATGACACCATGATCCTAATAATCCATTTTTCCCGCAGTAACTTCAGGGGTGAGGAAGCTAGGGTTTGATCATTTGATGAAGAGAAAAAGCCTATGAGCATGATATGTATACATCAAAATAAAGGCAATAGAAAATGTATAAGGCTATAGTTGGTCACATCTAGATCTAGTAAATATTAAATACATGACACTTGTGTCTAATTTATACACCTACATTGATGCAATTATCTAGGTCTAATACAAGCATCAAATGCCATAAAAATAATACTTCTAGAATCCAAGGATTATTCCATGTTCATATTTTAGTCCACTTTTATCACGTTATATATCAAACCTACATGATCATACTAAACTTGATAAGTATCATTTCTCTCTATCCATTTCAAAATCTATCAATATATTTACTTTACTATTTTTAAAAATCTTGGTTACATAATGTCATAATATTATTTGAGTTTCAATTAATTGCCCTGCTCATTATGTTAGTTCACAATCCTTATGTAAAATATAATATAATACCCTTTAACCCTAATTATCTCCTTATCTAAATTTAGGGTTAAAATTTTTGTGAACCCAACTTTGGTCTCCAAACCCTAGATTGACATAGGATTTTATGTTTTGATTGATGTAAATTAGTTTTTCATATTCTAATTTTTTTCATTTATAAGCAATGGAAAATGTTGATCATAAAACTTGTTTTCAAATGGAAGATAAAAAATAATTGGTCACTCACCTCAATAACAACAAGGACTTAATGGATGCATTTTTGTATGTTACAAGAGATGAAATCAGTAAACATTTCAAGGCTAAGGCATCCTCCCTTAGTTATGGTGAATCCTCAGGTGGTGCTATAACTAATTATATATTAATCACTCTCCCCTTGAGCACATCATTGCTTTTTACTTATAATGGGGGTATAGGTTATGTGTTTTCACCATTGTTCCTTGAAAAAAATCCTACTATTTCTACATCCTCCTTGAGAAACATTGACACATCAACCCAACTACCAATTTCAATTCCTATATCAAATCAAACTATGGGTACACCTCCTTTGGTGACTTCTCAAACTATAAAACTTAGTGATCAAAATGTTCAATATATTTTTTAAACTATAAAAAAAATTCAAGCAAAGGTTATAAATATTGATAAAATTTATATGATTTCCCCTTATGCTATTGATTCAAAAGAGGTGTTGCATAACCCTCTTACACCTAAAATATATTTTCACCCCTTGATAACTAGTTTTGATACACCTAAGTTAACATTTTTTGATGGAAAGGGTGATCTTGAACAACATCTTTGATCTTTCTATGTGGAATTCATTGATTCTACCTCCAAGGATAAATTTTTTACTAAACTATTTCCAATAAGCCTCAAGGACTATGCTCTAGGATGGTTCTATGATTTACCAATACAATCATATAAAATCAATCAAACCTCTTTCAGATTGATTTTTGGCACACTTATCTATCAACATTACCAAAAAGGTATCATATGCCCCAATTGTAAAAATAAAAAAATGAACCAATTAACCTATCAATTAATATTTCTTGAGGTACAAGACAATGTTGGCCAAAATAAAAAACCAAATGAAAGATAAATAACTTCAAGACATATTCAATCAAAGTGCAATTTCCCCATTATAGAGTCTATTTTTTTGATAATTTCTAAATATTTCGATGACTTATGCCATATTATTAGATATCATGAAATGAAACTTATCTCATTGAACAAGATTAAGTATGTAGTCAACATACTAACTACATCCAATACCAAGTTTAATATTAAATGAAGATATAAGGTCAAAACTACATAGCCTAAAAAGACACAACTATAAATATTAATGTAGTGTCACAAAAACATAATTAGCTTATCTTATCCAATGTACCAAGGATATAATTTAAATGATTACTTGAGTCTCCATCTTATGTATTTAAGAATATTATATATTGTTATCCCATATCTCTCCCTCCTACTGTATAGGTTAATATGAGTATAACGCTCCTTCGTGGATATGATTTCAATTCTTATTATGACTATTACTAGGGCCTTAGACATTATAGTAGCCAAAGTTATACCTTGAAGCATAAAATCCAAGATCTTTGTAGACACCGAAATCGTGTCGACTCCCCTGGTCATTCCCCGTCTTATTCTTCTTCGCCTATTGAACCCTTGCCGATCACTTGTTTCACCAACCTTGACCCTGGCAGCATGTAAAGAGGAGCACAGAGCAAAAGGTAGACTCTATCCCCATTATGCATCTGCCGATGACGGTCTTTACCCGACCGATGTCGCCGACGTCGGTCACCTATCGGCCGACGTCGGCAATCCTGCCGACGTCGGTCACCTTCCCCTTGTCCGTTATCAGTTATCATTCGGTTTCCCGAAACGGTTGACGAACCGTCTCTGGAACCGTCCCCGTCCCCCGCCTTCATCAACCCCCGCCAGCCATTCGAGCCAAGATCCCGAACGCTATTCGAAACGCTGAGCAATCAACCTGCGAACCCCGAGCAATCATCAACACTACGACATCAACTAATCTGCACACCATGGCTTTCATCGCGTCTTCTACCAGGTAAGTCTTTATTCTATTTATTTCATTTCTTTCTTAGTTATTATTTATGTTCTGTTATCCCTGCCTCTGTCCCGACTCTGTCCAAAACCCTACCCAGACTCTGCTCAGACCTCGTCCCGACCTTACCCAGACCCTGTCCCGACTCTGTCCAAAACCCCCCAGACTCTCTCAGACCCTGTCCCGAACCTTTTCCCAGAACCTGCCCCTACCGACGCCGGTCACTGCCCCGACCGACGACGGCAACTTAACCGACGTCGGCACCTTCCCTAACCGACGCCGGCACCACAGAGACCGACGCCGGCGACTGTGTAGACAGTGCTGCATATCAGGTACGCTCTTTATTTTTCTGTCATTTATTTCTGTCATTATCATCTACTTTCGTCCAATATTCTGCTCTTTTTTATCAGTGGGTTGATATCCTTCTAGGGAGTCTTCGTACTTCCGGGATCGGGCGTTCGCCTGACAGCCCACCATATATTTGACTGACGTTTTTCCGTGTTTTAGCCTTTTCTTCGCAGGTGTCATTCCTCCACAGCAAAAGAGGAGAATCTTTCAACGTCTGATTTCGATGTGCACGACTTTATCAGGTACTTCTAGCCTTAACCATCTTTTAGTTTCTTATTTCTTCTTTGAATGTAGAAAGCAATTTTGTATAGAAACATTTTGGCACGCCCGGTGGGACCCTAGGTCCTCCTTGGGTTCTTTCTTTCTTTCGTTCATTTAGGTGCATTAGGTTTCTTCCTTTTCGCCTCCTTTCGTCTCTTCTTAAACGACATCATAAGCAGAACTAAAATGAACATTTCTTTCTTTCTTGCACTTCTAGACTAGCTAAAACTCATATTCTTCGACTCTTTCTCCATTCGTCTTCATACGAACAAACATTTCGACTTGGACATTAAAACACTTTGCATTCATCTCTGTTTGCCTGCATCTTTTAGACCACACATAGTAATTAAACCGCATATTGAATTAATCTAGATCACTTGATGTTACACGACCAAACCACCTGCACAAAACAAACATAAAACTTACCTGAGACAAGGCCCGACTGGGATTTCATCCCCCAGTGGATACCTTACCCGTCCTGGTGACCCTACTTGGATTTCATCACCAAGGGGGAAGCCCACTCCGTTCTCTGGCGGAGTCTAATCTCTAGGCGAGGTATATTTTGGCTAAGCGAAACCAGCTAACCACTGGAATCGTGAAGTGAGGGGAGCTTGCTCCTTAGCACCAGGCCGCGTACCAGACCCTAACACAGACTTCTTGAGTGCCATAACAAAACCCGAAACCATCCATAGACTGCTTCTTCTAGGACCCGACTCACAAAGCCAACCTTCCTCTACACACATTCTAAGGCATAAGCCACTATAATCCTAATAATTTACTTCTAGGGTTTTAGGATCTGCTTGTGTCTTCATCTTTTTTAGTTCTTATCTGCTTGTTTGAGCTTGTGAGGACGTTCTTTCTTGCCTTGAATGGTTCTGACACGTAGTCAAACCAAGGCTCTTCTTGACCACGCTAGCCATCAATCGCTTTCGCCTACCCCGTCTACAACCAATCATATAATGGAGTTCTATTCGAAGACCGAAAGAATTCCTACTAGACTATCTCCAACCCAGACGCCTATCATCCCAGAAGGGGACCAAGATTTTGCAAGATTCTTGGACCTCAATACCGCAGCCCTCCAAAACTATCTCGCAAGAAAACCAATGTGGGACCTTTCGGACGACGTGGCGACGACATCAACACCGTTCGCCACCCAACCTTTTACGACTCAACCTTTCGCCTCAACCATTAACCCGACCATGGCCTATACGCAAAGTTTGGCCTCCTCATCTATTTTTAGACCAACCTCCACCGGGGTTTCGTTACCCCCTCAACCACCTGCAATTCAACCAAGTTTTACATCATATCAGAACTTGATTGTCTCGACCCCACATACTCTTGCGCCTATATATGCAGGAGTGCCTACCTCACCCTTTGTCAATGCCGTCACACAACCTCCTTTGGCGGTATCTAGTCAGCCTATGCCTTTTACCTTCATAACCCAACCACCTCTAGCCTCCACTTCTGCCCCTGCGACTAGTCATCCGTACATTGTACAACCAACTATGTCGCACGCCTCTTCTAGCCTCTTCCAAGCGCCTTACAACCTAGGGGGCGCTCAACCCGCCAATCTGTCAGCAGATCTTATCAAGATGCTGATGGATAAAATGTCCAGTCTCGAAGCTTCTATCTCCGGTTCAAGCAATACTTTGTCATATGAACAAGTTTGCAGTGAGCCCATCCACCCTTCTGTCCCTATCCGACCATACCCCAACTATTGGGAGCTTCCTAAATTTACTCGCTTTCAGAATAAGGAAGACCCACAACAACATCTACGGGCATTTAGACATGCCTGTTACCTTATCGCCCACGACGATGCGTTACTTTTACGCACGTTTTCTATGTCGCTTTTTGGCCCTGCCCTTGACTGGTATAGTTCTCTTGCCAGACATTCTATCTTTTCATTCATCCAACTCGCCCAACTATTCGTTGACCATTTCTCAATCAATATCACTAAACAAGTTTCGATCATAGACCTTTACTCCATCAGGCAGTTTGACGACGAATCCATAACCGATTTTGTCGCCCGTTGGAGAAGCTTGATCAACCAGCTCTCCTTTTCCTTGCCTCAATCCGAGCTCATTGAGCTCTTTTCCCGAGCATGTGTCAGTCATATCTCGTCCACCTTGCGGGTTCAAACATTCCACACTTTCGACGAGGCCTTCACCATGGCTCGAAAGCTTGAACTCTGCGCCATTGAAGAAGATAAGGTCAAATTGTGTAACACTACCAATGACCATTCTTCTTCCAGACCTTCTTCTGCCCACTCTCAATCCAAGGAGTCGGCAAACACTGTCATCTTTAGACCATCATCTTCAACAATAACCAACCGCTCATCATCTTCAAAATTAGACTACATCAATAAACATTTTCAACGTCAATCCATACAGCGTCAATTCACTCCAATTGGGGAGTCATATGCCTCTGTCTTGGATAAACTCATCAAGAAGGGGGTCCTCGATCTCCCTCCAATCCGACCACATCAATTCGACCCCTCAACACCTATCCCTGCATGGTATAGGGAGAATCACTTTTGCAACTATCACCGTGTCAAAGGCCATGACACGGATCACTGTCAAACTTTCAAAAACATCGTCCAGGACATGCTAGACAAAGGGAATCTTATTTTAGATAACCCGAATGCACCGCCCAACCAAAACCTCAACATTTTCAAGCAACCCCTTTCCAATCACCCGCCTACTCAAGACAACATCCAAACCATGATCAATGACCCTCAAGACCATGATATACACACGGTCGACACTATCTTTTCTCTTATCCCTGACCAACCTCTTTCACAGGTGGAAGACCCTTCTTCCCCTATACCTCCTCCACATGGCGAAGAACTTTCTTCTCCCACTTGTCCTCCAACGACTTCTCCTATATTGGAGGACGCTTTGACCACATCAACATCAGCTGCCTCACCTTCATCCTTATTATCATCCATAGACGATCATACCTTTTTGACTCCCCAACCACACACAGAAGCCATGACTACTCCAGAGCTCTTTCCACTTAAAGAGCCCACACCTTTAATCCCTTCTCCATCGAGAGAAAAACTGTCTACATCCAAATCCAAACCCGCGTAGGCGTCCATCATGCCCAAAGAGATTAAACCTCTTGGTGTTCGCCCCACATCTAATCTTGCCTCACACAAAGGTGGCCCTCAACTCAAACCAAAGAAGGCTACTAAACCACACCGGAGGACTCCTCCCCCACCTTTGTCATTACCTTCAATCTTGGGCCCACATCCGTCTACTTTACTCGGAGTGCTTCCCACTCCCATATTTCACAGAGGTAAGTCACCTCCATTATTCTATCAACCCGTCAGACATATACCGCCTTCAAACCATCGACCAACGCCTCTTACGCCTCCCAAATCAATGTCACCAACCCTCACTGCAATAAAACATCCTGACCCGTTAGCAGGTTCATATTCCTTGCTCTTACGGCAATTGTTGCAGTCCTCTCGTCTCTCTCTCCCGCCTCTTAGACCATATCACTCTCTCGGACCAAAACCACCATGGTTCGATGACACTTGCATTTGTGCATATCATCGCACGCCTGGGCACGACACGGAGCATTGTCATGCCCTCAAGGTCGTCGTTCACCAATGTCTGGGGAATGACACCTCCCTTCTCGACCACGTTATCAACAAACCTTCAACACCAACTCTCGGATCAAGGCCATCTTGGTACGACAACTCTAAATTCTGCCATTATCATCACACTCCGGGACATGACACCGAGCGTTGTTGCGCTTTTAAAGCTGTCATTCGTCACCACCGGAAAAAGGATTCCTTTCTTATCAAGGATCCTCTTGACCCCACCTCTGACAAATTATCAACACCGACCCATACCTCTCCAACCTCGTCACCTAAATCGGGATCTCTACGACAGACTAGGGTCCCTTCGCTGCCTTTAATCCCTTTATTCGACATCAACACAGTCCATCTGACCACTAAACCTCAATCGACCTTAACCACTCCGTCAAACATTCTCCCTAGCCGCTGGGGGAATTCAACCTTCATCCAAACTTTGACCAATTTTTCAACACAGTCTCGACCACATATCAATCACTCTGTCAACTTAACCTCAACCAGACTAGCAACCAAACATTTAACCCGACCTCAACCAAACATTCGACCCAACCAAAGACCAAATACCAACCAATCAACCCTTGACCGACCATTGACCACTTATCAAATGACCAAATCTCAACCAAACATCGACCCAACCCTTTTATCAAAACATTCAACCTGTCTCGATCAATTAGCAACCATATCAACCAACTTCACATTCACTCATCAATCAACACTTGACCAATCCGGAAAGAGGCAAATGGGGTAAGTTTGCTCCTAATTGACTCGGACCTTATCACGCACAAGTATGGATCAGGGACTTACCGTCTGTCTTCTCTTGATGGATGCCCAGAACCTGAGCCTCTTAATGCGTTGCATCTGCGACCGTTCTACTGCTAGTCGAGTATTCGTCCACTTGACACTTAACTTGAGCTCGTCCCTTGAGCAATCCCCGTCCTCTTCATCCTACTTCCTTTCAACCCTATTCCTCTTAACAACTCCTATAACCCTTTTATGATGTATGGATGCTTTGTCCTAATAAAAGGGAGCCCTTGACCTTCTACCGTCTTGTCCATGACTCACATTTCTATCAAAACAAATCAAGATGTCAAAACATATCCATGGTCACTATATCAATATCAAAATCAAAAAAATAGACTTCTCCCTCGAAGGATAGCTGTACTATCATTGCTGTAATAAATAGACTGCTCCCTCGAAGGACAGCTATTCAAAAGCCTTTATATTAAACAAAAATCTAGACCACTCCCTCGAAGGATGGCTATGACTACTCTGGCAATAAACAGTACCATTTTAGAAGCTTCCCGCATTGATCAGCTTCGCAAATTGACCACCAAGCAAATGACATCTCTATGCAGGCTTCCCGCATCGATCAGTCTGCCTCTCAAAAAAAAAAAAAAAAAAAAAAAAAAAAACGAGTCACAGACTTGGCTTGTAGTTGTCTCAGGGTCTCCTATAAAAGGGGGCAAAGTTATCTCTGCTCTTAAAACGGGTTACTCTCTTCCCTCCTCCTATTACCTACTCAAGGGACTTCGAGCTCACTTTAATGTCTAAGTGATTCGATTACCGCTCTAACATAACTATGGTCAACGACGTCACGCATGAATGGGGCTCTTGGTTCTCATAACCCCTATCTATGTTATCTTTTTGGTCCTTGTCAATGAAAGAGCAATTTGCCTTTCACTTCTTCTTCTGCACTTTGGTCACATTCACCCTTCATCACTTGTCAATCAACTCAGCTCAACTCTCTTTTCAGACCATCAACATGACCTGGCCTATTCACCCTAGTTTCTATGGACACCAATACATATGGAAACTATCGACTCGCCCCAATTTATGTTCAGCATAAACCAATACTTGCTGAAGCATAAATAGACCTCAATTCATTTTTAGCATACATCCATCACGTATATGGGATATTGCTAGGGATGAAAAACCCCTCAACCAATGTTGCAGAATACACCATTTGGAAAAGGCTGCAACATCTTTTTTTTCCTCACCATCCCTTTTGACCCTTCCTCCCTTCTAGGGAGAACTACATCGGCCTGAGGCCCTATCACCAGGGCTATGTAGGCAGCACTCAGTTGACATGGGGTCTTCTGGGGTTAGCTCGGCCGCATCCTTTCGTCCTTTCATCCATCCATTGACCACCAATCATTGGAGATCATGCCTATCTCCTCCGACGTCGACCACTTCCAAGACATTGTTGCCTTGGTTGTTTTTGCATGTATGCTACCTCATGACTGGTTAGCAGAATTGTGCGCAGACCTTTTTTGGACCCTCACAAGTATAGGATCACAAACCGGTTGATCCGCACTACTTGTGACTTTTTTGCGTTTCTAGGAGCACTTCCTGAGCCCGGGATACCTGGAACGCGATGACCCATTTGGAGCTTCAGCTTAGATTGAGTGACCCGATCAGCAGACGACTAAATGCTGGGGCCCAGTTACTTCAATTTTGGCACTCCTCGACCCTTGACCTGCGACACTTTGGCCTGACCATCTCGTGCAGTGGTATGCGTGCAATCACGACCTTTGCAGCGTTCACCCTCACCCCTTTTTCATCCACTCTTTATCAAATCAGCACCTGATTCCTGGTTCCCTTCCCTCGACTCCTGCTTTGAGGGGGAATACCTTATTCCTTACTCAGGGCATTTCGCTTCCTATTTTTGTCTTGCAGTTCATTCGAACAACCAACAAGACGAAATCAACCTTATCCCTCACCTGGGGCACTCACTCCTATTTTTGTCTTGCAGTTCATCCAGAACAATCAACAAGACAAAAAGGGGCAAATGTAGACACCAAAATCGTGTCGACTCCCCTGGTCATTCCCCGTCTTATTCTTCTTCGCCTATTGAACCCTTGCCGATCACTTGTTTCACCAACCTTGACCCTGGCAGCATGTAAAGAGGAGCACAGACCAAAAGGTAGACTCTATCCCCATTATGCATCTGCCGACGACGGTCTTTACCCGACCGATGTCGCCGACGTCGGTCACCTATCGGCCGACGTCGGCAATCCTGCCGACGTTGGTCACCTTCCCCTTGTCCGTTATCAGTTATCATTCGGTTTCCCGAAACGGTTGACGAACCGTCTCTGGAACCGTCCCCGTCCCCCGCCTTCATCAACCCCCGCCAGCCATTCGAGCCAAGATCCTGAACGCTATTCGAAACGCTGAGCAATCAACCTGCGAACCTCGAGCAATCATCAACACTACGACATCAACTAATCTGCACACCATGGCTTTCATCGCGTCTTCTACCAGGTAAGTCTTTATTCTATTTATTTCATTTCTTTCTTAGTTATTATTTATGTTCTGTTATCCCTGCCTCTGTCCCGACTCTATCCAAAACCCTACCCAGACTCTACTCAGACCTCGTCCCGACCTTACCCAGACCCTGTCCCAACTCTATCCAAAACCCCCCAGACTCTCTCAGACCCTGTCCCGAACCTTTTCCCAGAACCTGCCCCTACCGACGCCGGTCACTGCCCCGAACGACGACGGCAACTTAACCGACGTCGGCACCTTCCCTAACCGACGCCGGCACCACAGAGACTGACGCCGGCGACTGTGTAGATAGTGCTGCATATCAGGTATGCTCTTTATTTTTCTGTCATTTATTTCTATCATTATCATCTACTTTCGTCCAATATTCTGCTCTTTTTTATCAGTGGGTTGATATCCTTCTAGGGAGTCTTCATACTTCTGGGATCGGGCGTTCGCCTGACAGCCCACCATATATTTGACTGACATTTTTCTGTGTTTTAGCCTTTTCTTCGCAGGTGTCATTCCTCCACAGCAAAAGAGGAGAATCTTTCAACGTCTGATTTCGATGCGCATGACTTTATCAGGTACTTCTAGCCTTAACCATCTTTTAGTTTCTTATTTCTTCTTTGAATGTAGAAAGCAATTTTGTATAGAAACAATCTTATTAATAACTAGAAGCTTACATTTGATGACCCTCTAAAATATTCATGGTCATAACTAGGTGACCATACAAACCAAAATATGTTTAGTGATCCATTAAAAGATCATTATTAGAAGAATCTAGAAGTGAATATGGAACATTTTTTATTTGATAGGTAAAAAATAAGTTATATAGGGCTCTTGTAACCCAAACAAAAATGGAAAAGAGACAAGAAAAACTAAGCAAGATCACTAAGCCAATAGAGTTTAGAATGAGACAACTGGCACATGAAATAATAGAGATAATAAAATAACATAGAAACTAAACACTACCAGTAGAATATTAATTATAAGATTCATGAAAGACCAAATATTCCATAAGAAGATTAATGTCAGTCCCTTCTTTGGGGCCCTGATTGGGACTATTAACCTATTTACCCTTCCTATTACATTTGGTTTAAGTGAGTTGCCTCTGAGTTCTTTTACTTGGATCTTTATTAAAAACTTCCCAATTTGAATTCTAAGGAGGAGACCTTTTGTTTGTGGAAGCTTCATTCTTGATCTCATCTTATAGCTTACCCATCAAATATTTTTTTACTTTCATCTTAATGGTGACCTCATTAACAACAGAGGTTGATATGTTTTCCTTAGCGTTGAGAGGTGGAGAATTATGATGAGTGCCTTTATAGGTCTCATGCTTCATATTAAACAAAATAAGATCCTTCTTTAGAATAATAAACTCTATCTTAACATCCTTGGAATCTCCCAACATTATGCCAACTTTATGTTTGAGCTTAGCAATCTTATTTGCAAGCTTCAAGATTTTGAACTCAAACTTATCACCTTAAACATTATCCCTAGAAATATGTTTTTTCTAAATAGAATGTCTTGGGGGGAGTAATATTTCTTGAGATAATCTTATGTAGCCATATTTAATTAACCCTCTTTTTAATCAATATTTTTAGACTCTTCACTATCATCCATATTATTAGAGCCATAACTCACCTTAGTGTTAGGAATATCAATACCCAATAGGTATATTTCTTGAGTAAATAATAGATAAATTTAAATTCATGAATAATATCTTTTTTATGGTTGTCTTGAAATGTGGAGATCAAACATTCAATGGAATTAACAAGGAAAAATGGGATATTGATAATATGTCTTTTAAAATATCTCATGAGAAGGAAGTGATGAGAGTATAACACATTAAACTTACCTTCCAAGGTGATGTATTTCATTATTTGTAGGCTGACTATTGGCCAAGGCATTAGAATGGTTTTTCTTGGAAAACCCTTATCCTCCAGCATAACTTCCTCTTTAAAACCAAATAATTTTTTAAGGAACTCCTACTTCTTAATCTTATTTTAAATATATTCTCACCATCTTAGGACATCTTGGAGACCACCACAATTAGTTCCTCAATTATGTCCACCTTAAACCCTGACATCCTAACCTTTCTTTCCACCCTTGAGTGAAGTCTTTAGAGAAAGTGGAATCCTAGCCTGTAATTCTCTCCATGAAAACAATGAGGACACCCTTCCTCAACAATATATAAATAGTATAGTCCTTCATAATTTAGTTTCAATAAATAGGCTCCCTAAAGTCCCTATCACCACCCATACTCACCCAAAGATAGAAAACCTATTTCTCAATGAATGAGGGAGGATGAGATAGAGTAAATAACAAAGATGCATTTATTTCTCTATGACCTCAAGATATAATAAAATATTTTACCTTGATTGACATGAGCATAGAGAGAGTAAAAATATTTTACAAAAATATTATTATCATTGTGATTATAGTATTGCCACACCAAACTACCATGCTCCCTAATGATGCAGGCAATCATATTAAAAGTTGTACTACCAACACAAATGATGATTTAAAAAAGGTCATAATAAATGACTTCCCAACTAAGTAATTTTGATGACATAATAATTATTAATGATTAGAATTAAATGGGGTATAATTTATTGGGAACCTTCCCATTTTGAAAATTGATGAATATTGACTCCCAAGTTAGAAAAGCCATATGTTGATTCATTTATTTATTTTTAGTTATGAGATAAGGTGACCTATTTAAAGTAAGGGAGAAGAACTAAATAATCCTTATTCAATTGAATAATGGTCCATGAGGGGTTATTTTTTCTAGTGGGGACATTTATGATGTTAATAAAATCACCCTCCACAATAAGCATCTCAATGTTTAATTGGGTCGCTATCTAAATCCCCAAATTTGTTACCCTAGCTTCCATAACATGACAAGTTTGGAACCCCATGAGGATAAAATAAGGTGCAATGACCTTCCCATGGGAATCCCTAATAATTTCCCTTCCCCCAACCAAGCTAGGATTACCTTTCAAATCAATATCAAATTTTAGTTTCTTCTAGTTTGGAAGATGATACTTCCACTTAATCTATCTTTTATCATTTTTTTTGGCTTCTTTACTCAGGGATTAAGGTTCCAATTTCCAATAATATCCTAATTAATGGACAAATTAATATTTGGGGTAATTATTCTTTAGGTATGAATCACTGACAATTATCATTAATGGTAGAAATCAGTCAATTAATAGACAACTTCACATTGGGTCTGATGTTCTCAAAAATACATGAATTACTCATCTTCCAAATATACTAAAAGAAATGAGGTAAATATAACTTATAAATGAAAACCAAGGATGGTGACTTCTAGGGAGTTTTCCATTGTTGAATCAACTTAAATAAGGAGTTGGGATTTACCCACCTGACATTGAAATGTTGTAAAATAATGTCCAAATGGCATATAATTCACATCTGCCCCCACCACATTATGGGTACCCATTATATGGTATTATTATTATTTATACATGAAATATGCCTCCTATGGTTAAGATACCCTATATTATCTTGAATAACCATGACATTATCGATGATGACTCAGATCATCATTCATTATTTAATCGAGCATACCTTGATCACCAACTTATTCACATCATTATGATTGATAATGGTGCTAGTGAGAACATTTACATGTGACATTAATCAAAAATTTTGGATATAGATATGATGACTTACACCCTTCGACCAAATTTATCACAACATTTTATAGAACTTCACAATAGGATCTTGGTGAGATTAACTTACCTTTATAGGTTGGCCCATCACATGTGGTCAATACCTTATCATTTATACCATATGTGAGAGTATTTGATATGTTATTTTGATTCCCTTAGATACATAATATCTACACAATACATTCTATAGTGCATGGGTGTAGTAAATACATTCATACCATTAGAGTAGTCATTGTTCCTGGGATTCAATATAAACATACACTTGAACAAAATTAATTTATTCGAAGGTGACTAATTATAAAGCCTACTAAGGATAATTCTCCTTAAAATGGTAAGAAATAGTAAATCCCCTTTCCTAGGTGGCCCATATATGAGAGATTATTTCATCACATATACATAGTGGATTCTACATAATCCTCATCTACTACGTAACATACTTAGTTATCCAAAGTAAATAATATGTTATTTTTATTTCTACTTCAGAACAATACAAATAAAAAGACATTGAGTTCCATGAACCCATACTTATCATATTACCTTTTTGAGATCACATAGTCTTATGACACAAACACATAGAATTACTAAGACTATAGTTCTAGATATTACACCTATACATGCTCCTCAATAGTATCACCAATTTGATATACCATATCTTATGTTTATAACACTTCCAAATGAGCACCCATTATATGGGATAATTTTCTAGAATTTAACTTTTCAAATATACCAAAAAAAAAATTAAAAAAATTAAATAATCCAAAATACTAAAAACATTCAAATAAACCAAAAAATAAACATGTTCCTAGTTCTAGTATTTATTATACATGTGTTTTTTGCTCCATGTTAGAAGATAACATATCATTCATTTATTATATACACATATGTTTCATGATTAATTTTAGTATGATACAAGAATACCTAAGTAGCTAACATATTCACATACATATGTTAATTTTTCCCTCTACTCACATCTCAAGTACATTGGGGGCATCTACTTATTTGATCACTATACACCCATGTTACATTTTTCTATGATCAATTTCCATTATCATGTTAGAGCTTATATACTTATAAATGCTTATATCCATGCTTATACCTTTCATAATGTACTTGATATGTTATGTACTTAACATTTCTTAAAAACACACATGTTTAGGAACAATTATGTTATGTTCATGTTGGTTGCCTATTTTACTTGCTTTATATTGTATTACATTTTATTGTTTATTGGATAATTTGAATATCATCCATTGATTATGACCCCCATGCCTTTATTTCCTATATAGACATTTAAATATGTCACCCTATGCTTTGTGTACATTTGACTAAGTCATGCTCCTTAAATTATGTGGAATTTAAACATGCCCCTTATATGAGATCACCTTGGGCCAATTCCTATTGATTTCCTTTTTCATGAACTTGTATGTGTGATTGATTTCTTGTTGAGATTGTACTTTTACTCTCTAGTCATTTCCATAATTTACATCATGCATCGTAGGACTTGATGTGATCACAGATTACATGCTTCCATGCTATATCTAATTAGACATGTTACTTATATATGTTACTATTGACATTTAAAATCTCCTTGAACTCTACATCACCTCATATTCTAGAAATAAGACTTTTAGACCAAACCAGATGAGAAAGAGCTAGTAGTATCATGTGGATCACCTTAGACCAAAATCATGTATTTGATGAACTAGTTAGGGTTTACCATATATTTTCATGCTTTAATAAGGCATAATAAGCATATTTGGAGTTATGAGTTCATATTAACCCTTGTTGAGGGTTATTTGATGTCTAAAGGCATAAAAGGCACTTTTCAATGTGAAAATATATCAAAAAAGGTCGTAAATAAATTTATTACATCATGGAAATGGTTGAAACATTCTAAAAAGGGGCATAAAGTTCATTTAGAGGTTTTAAACTCTTTCACAAACAATTAAAGTCCATACATCTTGTTCAAATATTATCTTTGACTTTGGTTTCCCTCTTCTCTTTGTATCTTTTTGATTTTTTTTTTGGTTTCCAATGTGAAAAAATCAATCAAAAATATGATTAGCCCTGTTGCACCTTTCTAATCTCTAATTCAAGAAAATCAAAGCAATTTATATTGTTTCTAAGGTGTTTCAATATAGGTTTCATGAAGGTTTCTAAACATTTTACTCTTTGGCATCCAAACCTATGATATTATGATTCATATAGGTCTCCAAGCATGGATATGAGTCCATTGACATGGAAAATAAGGCACAATAATTATTTTTGACTAGTTAAGTTTCCATTCAAAAATTTCAAGTAATTTTCAAAGCCATACATCATGGGGGAAAGCAATGGAAGAAGATATAAGAATATATTTAGGTCTATAATATTTTCATGAGATTAAATACCGTTTAAGTAGGTTTTCAAGGTTCTCGTAAAGTTTTGTGGTATCAAAACATAATTCTCATGAGCCAAAACCAAATCTATAGGTTTATAAGAGGCATGTTGGTTTGTGTCAAAGATATTAATCAAGAATCAAAGTTTGAGAAGGTCAATAAGGTCTTAAATATCATTAATTATTGTTTGAAAAAATTAAAGGAATTAAATTAGGTCTAAAAAATATGTAACAAGACAAAACAATATTTTTCAAGGGTTACGAGAAAGACCAGTCAATGTTCAATCATGTCTCTCCTAACATATGGTATTTGGAAGGTTTTGGAGGAGACCTGGTAAGCCTTAACACATATTTTGGTGGTATCTAGACTTCATAATAAGGAAGAAATCATGTATATATACTAAAACCCCTTAAAACTCAGCAAGTAGCCTAAAATACCATTAAACCCCTAAGCCAATGGTAAGGTGTTTTAATAGTTTTTGGGATTAGAAAAATATAAATTAAGGTTTCTAATCTCCTCAAATAGTAAAAAAAGTTTATAAATAAGTTTTTAGGTCTATAAGGTGAATAATTAGATGTTTCAACAATAATCTAAGAACATTAATAGGTCTATAATAGAGTTTACAAGGTTTCCATAATGTTGTAACGTGAAAATAGGGTTTTAGAGATCATACAAACCTAGATAATAGGAAAAGTTCATTTATATCCAATAACATATCCATGAGAACCTTATAAATAAATCTAAATATTAAATTTAAGCTACAAATGATTAATAATGATGTAAAGGTTTCAATCATGTTTCTCAAGCCTGCACATAAATTAGTTAATTAAATGTCAAATATTTTATCCAATAATGAAGAAACTCACTTCTACAGTCCTTGCTTATTATGCTAATATGAAATTTGTAGGGTATAAGGTAGGGGAGTAGGTTTTAATATAGGGTATTGAAATTTTGTTCATGTGAAACATGTTCCCAACCCATTCTTGACTAATACAAATGTTGAACAACCTCCAAGTAGTAGAATTTAGGCATTTGAGACATTAAACAAGGAAATGCAAGTTTTTTTAACCTTATCAAGCATGAAAACAATATAAAAAGGTTTATAAGTACTTAAAAAATATTTATTTAAACTAGTAGATTGTTCAAATTTTCTTGAATAGGTGAATAAACATGAAAATCAGTTGGAAACATGATCCTAAATAAATGCAACCTCCTCAAGGTAATGGGAATTCATGAGAGACATGTCCAAATGTTATAAATGGGTGAGTTATATTATGTTGAGACCCATTTATAAAATAATACAATTATTTAGAAGAAGTCAAGTTCTATTATCTTTTTTCCAACCACCACATGCTTAAGAGAAAAGTGGTGATTTCAAAGCCTTTCTAAGAGTTTTCTAAGTAAAAATATTAAGTCACCAACAAAGGAGCATAAAAACTAACTATTCAAAGAGACAAATAGAGTGAAGATAGGATGGTTTATCCTCCATTATACCTAAGAAACCAACTAGTCTACATGGAATAATTCCAAAGCATTGCAAGGAGCTTAATGTAATCAACTTCTTTGTCTCTTTTTCTTATACATACATAGACTAATGGAGGTAATTTTGGAAGTTATTATCTTTTCTTCTCTCACTCTCTTGTATTCTCTATATATGACTATTAAGTGATTTATAAAATAACCCTCTACTTTGTCATAGTAAAATTAATCTTTCTTTAGGATTGTATACATGCTTTTAGCCTTAAAATCAAGAAAGAATTGATATTGTATCTCTCATTTATTGTTACATTATGTATATCTCTAGGTTTCAAGTGTGTCTTGTGGATTGCCAATATATTTTGACCTATTTAAAGGTAAATTATATACATTTCATCCCTTTTACAACTATTATATCTTTCATTTTAACTTTATGTAGTGTTTTTTTAAAAGTTGTATGAGTTTCTATACTTTTTAAAAGTTTCTTGTGTTATTCAAGAAATTTGAGGAGTTATCTAATCTTTTATACATCACCATTTATAGATTGTATTTTACCTATATCCCTTTTATATGATAAGAATTTTATCAATAGTTATCAATAGGTCTATCTAGTGATGTATTAGGTTAACAGGTTGATCTTACATCAGGTGCATATAGTTTAGGAAAGAGCTATCCTTCTCTATAGGTTCATCCTAAAGATATAATATCCCACACCATGGATACGTTCCCATTATTTCACTAGATCAAATTATCGATCAAATGAGAACAAGATCCATGTGACAATATTTTTTGGCATGACCAATGAGACACTCAATTCTAATGATTCAAGAGTTTTAGCTGAGAAAGTTGGTGTTATTCTTAGCAATTTTTAGACTTGAAAACAAGGCATTCTATAATCACTCGACAACTCCACAAGTTCCTAGTTTCATATTAGTCCTATATTTTTATGCCAAGATTAGAAATAAGCTCTTATTCAAAAGGAAAGAGTTAACAATTTTTTTAATTGTCTATCTCCATCAAGAAGAAAAATTAGAATATTTAGGTCACATTCTTCAAGAACCCAATCCATACCTCCCTTTGGTAGGTTTCTTCAGCTAAGAGAAATGATAGTTCATATTTATTACATGGATGAAAACATTAAAATATTTATCACATTTAATAGTGTCATCCCTATTGATCTCCCTAAATTTAATAAAACCCTAGTAGCATCCCTAAAAAGTACACCTTATTTCACTAGTGAAAATACCACTACCCCCATATAACACATATAGGACATTGCAAACATATGCTCAGTTCATAAAATTATAGAATAAAATGTATTTATGAGTCTCCTTTCCACTTCCCTCAAAGGAAACTCACTTAAATAATGTAGGGGTTACAACCCAATTTAATACATAGTCATGATGAAATAGGAGAAAAGATTTGTAAACAGTTTGAAGATAAAAGTGATAATTTAACCCTAATGGAACAAATTACCACTATTAAAATTACTCCTCATGAAATCATGGTAGACTTCAATTTTATGTTCTAAAAGACCTAGGATAGGATTCCACCTTTAGTCAAGCCTTATCCAAGTATTAAATTTATGTATTATTTAATATATTTGAATAGTGATGTGGTTGTTATGATTCATTCCATGGGGGGAGTCATTTTATTTGATACTTATGAAATATATTTAAGATCTAAAAATTTCCTAAACCATGCTAGGAAAATAGCTACCAAACTCCCCATGCCCCTTTTTTCCAAGCCTCCACATAATCAACCCACTTTGGCACATCTCCCTAGTGTAAATAGTTAACCAACTCCACATATTACCCCTTCTAATGAATTACATGAAGTTAAAAGCTTACTACAAAATTTTGGTAATGATTTGGTGGCTCTAAAAAGGTAGAAAGCCAAACATAGTATACCTTATCAGTATTTTAATCAAGCATATCAGTCCAATAGGTAGGGTTATCAAGGTAATACCTTGTAAATGATATTTATGGATTATATAGTACCTATTGAGTAAATTTGACCCTATAGGTCAAATTAGGGCCACTATAGGTAAAAAATTGGCTTTCTAGATGTTTTAAGTGGTCTAATGTATTGTCATGGGGTGTATTATATGTAATTTGATGAAATTAATGTCATTTTAGCCTTGGTCTTAGTCATATTAGTCAATTTATCATTTTGAGCCATTTTGGGGGTCATAAATAAAGCATTTAATAGGTTGTACGACCTCCTTGCTAAATGTGAAGATTTTAAAAGGTGATGTCACATACCATGTGTCTTAAGAGGTCTTAATCAACTGTCATAACTAAAAGGTGATAAGTTCTTTAGAACAAATGGTAGTTTTCTTTATTAAAAAGGAGAGATAAGACATCTCCTCAAAGGGTGCAATTCCAGGTGACAACAATAATCCTGACTATAGGTGATGAACTTGGAATGATGTATTCAAGATCCTCTTATATTCAAATAGTCCATACACTTTATCCATTTATTACATATTCAACTCTAATGTACTCAAATCTCTCTTATGTTCTCCAAGTTTGAAAACTCATTTAAGTCACTCACGATAGTCCTATAAGTCACTCCATAAGAAACCTAGTGATATCATCTTGAATTTTGAAGATATACCTTTAATTCATGAATTTTGAAACTCGGAGATCCTTAAAAACCATTAAATATATCTTCAAACTCCTTTATATTCTCTACCTTTAAAAACCATCCTATCTTCAATGCATATGTATAGGCCTGTATTACCTTTTAAGCTTGATAGGCTTAAATGAGTTCTCAAACTTGAAACTACCTTCATTAATTTAATCTAAATTTATAAAATTTTATACCTAAACTTTATGAATGTATTTAAAACACAAATTCAAAACACTATATCTTCTTATAGGACATTTTAAGGTAAGTTAGACCTCTCAGTAGCTCTGACTATAGGTCTATTTAGGTTCCATACTTTCTCAATAAATTAATCCTTGTATGAGAGTATTGTGATAATTTAAACTTAAAAAAATGGATCTCTTAGTATCCTTCATATTTCACATGTATATTTTAGACAACTTTCATACCAACTCAAGGCCTCAAAAGCATCAATCACTTACTATTATGCCTCATAATGACCTCAAAAAAGGTTGTATTCTTATCTGCAACCTTGTCATGATATGTAATCTTCACCTAAATCTACTATTTCTTTAATTTAATGGATTATTTGGTGATTATAGAGATATCACTCATTATTATTATGCTTAAAATTTGATTCCATTAATTTTTCAACATCCCATGCTACATCAAAAACATGTCCCTTTCTCTCTTTTGCCTGTAATAGGTATGTGAATGAATATCTAGCATATAACCTTAACAAGATTGTAAATGAATTATTTATACTATGAGGAGTTCTAAAAAGGTATTAAGGATCATGTTATGATATTTTACTTGTATATCCATTTAACTTATGATCATAACTATGCCCCTTCCTTATGTTTATACATATATAACTAATAAAGAATACAATGCTTGTGAAGGATCCTAGAATATGCTACCATGGATAAAATCATTTAATGACCTTGTATAGAATTGGTAAGGAATTGATGTGTTGTTATAACTTTTTAAACCTACTCTTATTATTTTGAAACCTTGAAATCATACAAAATCCATTATAGCCAACCTGCAAATGGATCAAACTAAAGATTTCTTATCATTTAATGGCTCACATGTGCCAAATGGGGTTTGGAGAAACATGTGATATTATTGAATATAACCTAAACATCTCTTTCAATTTATCATATGCATTCAATTTATTTCAAACTACCATTTCAAAGAATAAAAATTAGCATGTGGGGTTTTTAGGTAGTTTTGGAGTACCCTAAATTCTAAACGATTATTAATAAAGGAAAGGGAAGGTATTTGATGAAAAATGCCACAAATATAAATATTACTAGGACCCCCTCCTTTGTAAAAAATATTAGTCCCCAACTCTCTCTCCTATGTTTGTACCATCCACATTAAAACTAACTTTGCAAGCCTGTCAATGGAGTGATGGAGGTTCAAAAGCTTTTTTTGTACTTTCAAGACCTTTGAAATCTTGAGGATCATGGATATGAATTTTAAAATACCAATATACACTTTTAAGGTATTTTCACTTGAAATTGAATACCTCAAGTCGATACAAACACCTAAAACTACCTTTTTGGAGTAAAACTTGAACTATTCTAACATGAAGACCATTGTTTGACAAGTGAAATGGTATGTATATTCCATATTTACCATGTTTTTAAATGTAATTAATTATCTTAAGTGCATATATAATTTCAAATAAAGCTATTGTATGTTAGATGATCTCATGTAGAGAAAATATATCAATCTAAGACCTTCTAGGACTTCAAATGACTTCTTCACCATTTGATTTAATGATCCATATAAAGATACTTCCTTGAGAAGGTTTAATTTGGACATAATTCAAAACTAGGTTTCTCTAAAAACCTTTAACTTTTCTAAATTACCTTAATTTCATCAAACAAGATTAACAAGCTTTAAACCAAGTGACCAAGTGAAAGGACTTGACCTGACAGGCTATGTATTTTCGTGACACATCATGACATACCCCTAGGACCCACTAGACTAAATTTAAAGTCATTGAAAATATTAGAAAATATATTACCTTAAACAATGCTAAAAAGACCTTACAAAGACCATTTGAAGTTTACATAAGCATGACAAAGCTTTGAACAAGGTTGTAAAAGCATGACAAGCAAATTTTCAAATTATAGGGGTGATAGTTTTACCTATGAGGTCAAAATTGTCAATAGATTTATTTGATTCAAATGAGAATCAATGGATTCTAGATAGTGGTGCATCATACCATATAACTTCCTTATCTATATTTTTGTATGATTCTATAGACAAATCTTAAAAAAATCTATTTAAGAGATAATTCATTATTAGAAGTAACTAAACAAAAAAAGGCAAAATTTGCAAATGTTTTTATTAATGTTATTTTATATGTACCTAAGCTTACAATTTTTTTTATCTCAACTTAGTAATGATAATTGTTGACGTAGTGGAGTGCACCCTCGACAAGAGGCTGAGCTCCTATCTTCCATGCATCACAATGGAAACTCCCCTCTTGCCTGTGGGTTTGGAAAAATTAGGGGGAGAGTCTCTAGATAAGGGCTATCTCCCTTTGATGTATCTCTATGGTCCTAGATTTCCTACTGCTAACAATGGGGTGGGGTGAAAAGGGAGAAGGATGCTAAAAATAGAACTTAAACTAAATAGTGATACACCAAAAGTTTGATCTACTTAGCTTGAACCTACACTTTCCACAAAGAATGAGCTAACATACACTTCATTTGATACAAGAAATTCTTCTACATCAGTGAGCTAGGGGTCTATTTAGATACAGGGAGGAAGAACTACCAGAGGTATTCTAAGACACACTTTGGCAGCCTATTCACATACACCTATACTCCTCTAGGGACACTTCTAGCTAGCCTGCAAAAGAAGAACTCACAATACACTAGACATGCTGGAATCATTCTATGAAAGCATAAAGGAAAATGACTTAATACATGACAAATCCATAGACATATATGAAAGTGCAAACTCAAAATGGAGGTAAAAAATGTTATGTCTTGATTTAAGGTAAAATCTAGCAAAGCTCCACCTTACAAGCCAAGAGATCTTTTCTCAAATGAGAAGTTTACAATATATAGAGGAAGAAAGAGGCCTTTTGGCACCCTTTTACAAGTGGCCCATGTGCATTTTGATCATTGGGAAGAGGAAGCCACTAGATAGATAATGTTGTGTCAGCTCTTATTTTGACTTTAGGCATTTAAGATATATTAAATGCCATATGTGAAATTATAGGCTGCACCATTTGTCTACAAACAAGACCACTCCTTCAAGGTACTCACATGGTTTGTCTGCCCATCAATGAAAAGTGAAGAAAAATGGGTCACGCCATTCACTATTTGCACCCCTTGATGACCACTTGGAAGATATTGTGTCAACCACTGGAGTAACTCCTTAAGTCGACACCTTCCTTTGCCACTTGGACTATTTTATCTATTTTTTCACTTTGTCTCTTCTTGGCTTTATCTTTTTTGGCTCCTTCATCCCTCAAGTCCATCTTCTACTAATTATTTGGCTCTTTGGGCTCCCTTCTCGGTGGTCTCTTCCTTTTTTAGCTCTTTGGGCTCCCTCAGGTTTGCACCTTTCATTAAAAAACCAATGGTTATTTCATTTATGCAAAGTTGATGTCTATGCACCTGTCACCATTTGAAAGCCAACGGCTAGTCCATGATGCTCAACTTTGACGTCTGTGGGCCCGTCACCCCTTGGTCAATTCCTTCGGCTTTGGCTTTGGAACCTTTCGAAGGGAAGGTGTCCCTTCAGGCCTTGAGAAAGGTCCTTTGTGGTCACTGAGAGTCTCTTGCAAGGGTACTTGCCCTTCAGGGTCCTTCAGGCTCCTTGGTCCTCAAATCCTTCAGAAAAAATGTCTGAAGGAATTCCTTCAAACATTTATTCGAAGGATTTCTTCCTTTATCTTTCCCACTTATTCCTTCAGGCTTTTTTCTTTCGGGTGAATTCCTTCGAACAAAAGTCCGAAGGAATTCCTTCAGACTTTTTGTCTAAAAGAATTCATCTTGTCTTTTTCCATGGAAAATATTCCCAAAAGACATTGTTTTTTGCCTTATGAATTTCTTCAGACAAAATGTCTGAAGGAATTCCTTCGGGCATTTTTTCTGAAGAAACTCTTCTTTTCTTGCCTTGAACAAATCTAAAGGAATTCCAACTTTTCTACCTTGTTCACTTTTCTGAAGAAAACCTTACCCTTTCGGCCTTCTCTTTGATCCCTTCACAAATGTTTCCTACCCTCTACAAGGGCACTTGTCCTTCAGGCTTTAAGAGACTCCTTTGAACCTTCTGATTGAACCAAATGATTGAACTGACAATTGGTTCAATAGTTCAACGGTTTAATAATTCAATACTATGATTTGCTCATTCATTTGACCACTTGAACCGACTACTTTAAACCAACTCATTGAAGCATTTTATTAAACCAAACAATTGAACTGACTGCTTGAACCAACAATGGTTCAATGGTTTAATATTGTGCTCTGCATTCAATTGACCGCTTGAACCAACTCTTTGAACCAAGTTGACTGAACCAACTACTTGAACTGATTGATTGAACCAAGTCATTAAACCAACCGACTGAACCAATTCTTTGAACCAAGTCATTGAACCAACTCTACGAACCAAGCTGACTGAACCAACCATGGTTTAAAGTTCAAGTTCAAAGTTTTTTGAAAGATCATGTCGCAAAACCTGACGTTGAACCACTTTTTCCAACCTTAAGGAAAAGTGTCTTGAATAATTTTCACTCTCTTTCCTTGTGACTTTCTTCAGACAAAATGTCTGAAGAATCTTTTTAAAATCCCTTGTATTCTTTGAACTGGTTCATCATTTGCTGAAAGACTTTTGCAACCAAAATTGTACTAGCTTAGAATAGTAGGGAAAGAAGGACACTGATTTTGGCCTGTAGGACCAAAATGGTCAACAATAATTTCATTGTATCCTTACTAAAAGATAGTTGGTAAATTATAAATTAATCTTGTTCTCTGATTACTAAAGGTGTTCAAAATATTGGCTTATACATTTTTACTATTTTTTCTACATGTTTACTTTCACCATATAGTAAGAATGAATCTCAATTATGGCATAAAATATTAGGATATGTTAATTTAATAAGTTTACATGATATGTCTTCTCATAATCTTGTTTTTGGTCTTCCTTCTATCTCTTCCCTTCATGAAACTTGTGAAGGATGCTTACATGGTAAGCAACATACTAATCCTTTTCACATGAATCATGATGCAAATTCCTTGCATCCTTAGAATTAATTCACAGTGATGTTGTAGGATCTCTTGAATTCATATATATTAATATTTATTTGTATGTTATTACTTATATATATGATTATACTAAACTGATCTAGTCCTTTTTCATTGAAAATAATTTGAAGTGCTATCTAAATTTAAGAAATTTGAAGCTATTGTTGAAAATGCTTTTAATTTTTCTATTAAGAGATTAAGATCTGATAATGGTGGTGAAAACATTAGTATAGAGTTTGATTATTTTTTAATTAATTGTGGTATTAAAATGTAATTAACAACTCCCTATTTCCTTTAATAAAATGGATTGTTGAAAGAAAAAATCACATCACTATATAAATGGATAGAATAATCTTTCAATATTCAAACGTTCCTAAGTTCTTATGGGACAAATCCATGAATACCACTATGCATATTATAAATAGTGTCCTTAATAAATATTTTCATTTTTTTTACACCAAAATACATGTATGTTCATGGCCTATCATTTACCATTATAATATTTTTGTTTTTATGAATTAATTTGATAGTGTCCCAACTATATTTATATATTTTTTAAAAACTATTTATTTTGATTATTGCTAATTTATAATTAAAATTATATTTTAATAAACATATTTTTTATTAGTTAGTAAAGTGAATAAAATATACTTACATTATATTTTCAATTCATATGATCAAGCATTTAAATATATTATATGCATAACAACCTAATTAATTTTATAAAGATGATCATCTATAGTTATTACATTTGGTAAGAAGATCATTTTGTATCTTTTGTGTTTCAATTATTAAAGATGCTTTCATTTGATTAGTGGGTAAAGTTCATGATAACATTCTTTGATGCTCTATTTGATAATAATATATGTTATGAAATGCAATGTTTAAATGATTTTATTATTATTAAATTACTCTTCATGATTTACTTTGCTAAGTATTCCATTCATATATATATGAAATTATTTGTTTTAGTCTCATATCTGGTTGATTGGATGATTATATATCATGTTAAAATTATCTATATTTAATGTATGAGAGATTTCATACCTCAATCTTTTGTTAAATCCAATTATATATCATTGGAAAATTGAAACATATTACACTGAAAAGTTTTGTTAAGACTCAAATAATAAAATGAATTATTGATAATAAAAAGTTATAATTTTTGGCTAAACTTAGTATTGTATTATTAGTAAAATTATTGTATGTGTATTGCATGATAGTTTGGGATGCTCATCTTATTAATGTTGGAGATGTCCAATAATGAATTGCATATAATATTTTATATTTATCACTAACTTTGTAATCAAAGTAATGAATTTATTTTTCTAAAACATGATTTGATTATTTAAAATGTGCCTACACAAATAAACATGTCATATTTTATATTTATGTATTTGGTTATTGTGATGTTAACCGTATTATGTTTTCATGAATCTACTTCTGGATATATGTTTAAGTTTTTTGTAGGTGTTAAAATTTTATGGCTTTGGCAAAAAGTCTAGTGCAACACCAACAAACTAAAAATATTGAAGTTCATGTGAATTTTAATTAGAGAAAAAGTCTTTAATGGTGATAATGATATACATTTTTGTCCTACAAATGAACAAGTAGCAGATATCTTCACAAAACCACTTGGTGATACCAAGTTCTATTAGCTTCATGCAATGTTAGACCTCTAAGAATTTACACTAAAGGGGAGTGTGTATGACAATGCTACTTCCTAATGGCCATGTGTTTTATTATTTTTATCGATACTTATTCTCATTGTAAAGCATTGTAAACTTTGTGTGGAAGCTATGTGATTTAGGTAAAATTTGTATGAATTTTTTTAATTTTGTACCTGAATACTTAAAAACATACTTTGTACTGGAGGTCCTTATGTTATAAAAGGTTCCAAATATGCTTAGTTTTTTTATTCATGAGAAATTGTGAGATGTAATCTTATGATCATGCTAGCCCAAACTTAATTTTTCATAGTTTATGGATTATGATTTTTTTTTTGTTTCAAAAGGTGATATTTTGTATGATTAAGGTTTTTAAATTCTTCAAATTATGCACATAGTATAATTGCTTTTTAAGGTGACTATGACTTTTAATCCCCACTTAACATTAAGAGGGAGTGTTAGAGCATTTAATGTCTAAGTAGGCTTATTTTACTATTAACTTATATTTTTAATTAATTAAATAATAATATATTATATATTAACACAAGGTGAAAAACTCATGAAAATAAATAATAAAATTATATTTGTTTAATACTAAACAATGAAATATATTTGTTTAATACTGAACAATGGTCACCTCTTTTTACATTTAACTATAAATAGGTTTTTACCCCTATTTTGAAATATCATCCTGGATTGAATATTTCATATTTGCACATGGAAAATATTTGTGAAGATATTTTGAGAAGTGAGAAGAGGAAGAGGATTTGTATTGGGGTATTATTGTTTCTCAATATCAAATACTATGGGTCTTTTACCTCCATTGGAGGTTTTCCCACCTACATACTATGTCATTTTTCTCTATGTTATTTTATGATTAATTAGATATCTAGATCATTTATGTAATTTTTTTTTTTTTTTTTTGTGTGTGTGTGTGTGTGTGTGTGTGTGTGTTGCATATTATTTCTTCACATGTGACAATTGATTCTAAACTATTGAATTGGTAAGAAAATGACTTTTATGGTGTAAATCAGAATGAAGTAGAAAACAAAGAGGAAGATCTTATAATAAGTGAGAAGAGGAATAATATTTGTATTGGATTATTATTGTTTTTTAAATATCAACTATTGTGTTTTTTTACCTCCATTGGAGTTTTTCTCACCTAGATATTGTGTCATTTTTTCTATGTTCTTTGATGATTAATTGCATATCTAGATCATCTATGTACTCTCTCTCTCTCTCTCTCTCTCTCTCTCTCTCTCTCTCTCTCTCCTCTCTCTCTCTCTCTCTCTCTCTCTCTCTCTCTCTCTCTCTCTCTCTCTCTCTCTCTCTCTCTCTCTCTCTCTCTCTCTCTCTCTCTCTCTCCTCTCTCTCTCTCTCTCTGTGTGTGTGTGTGTGTGTGTGTGTGTGTGTGTGTGTGTGTGTGTGTGTGTGTGTGTGTGTGTGTGCATTGTATATTATTTATTCACATGTGACAAGTGATTATACACTATTGAATTGGCAATAAAATAACTTTTGTGGTGTAAATCAGAATAAGTATCAAAGAAAGGGAGAAATACAATTGTATATAATACAAGATTTTAAAATAGATTAATATAATGAGAACCATATACTATTTTTGGTCAATAATACACTTATTGAACAATGAAATAGATTAAAAAAGAAGGTATAACTACTAAATATTCTAAACCACAAGCAAACTAGGCCATTAGGAGGGACAACCAGTCCAAAAATTAGTAAATAATCAATAATTAAAATAGGATGTTTCTTTTACAAAATATCAATCTAAGGTTGGTCGTGTTCATTTTAATATAGTTGAACAAATGAAATAACTAACCTAAATGTGACTATGTGGTAGACACTTTAAATACCAACACAAAGAGATTTTTTTGTATGAATCTTTGAAGCTATTTCTATCATGCAGATAGACCATAAAATAACACATGAGTTGTTCCTATAAGATTATGTCAACAAAAATGGGAGTATTTAATAAAAATTAGTAAACCATATCATTTTTGTATTTCCCTAGTCATTGGTAACCATCTTGTGCATAAATTTATGATAGATTCTAGAGCTAGTATTTATTTTATGAAAAAGAATATTATTAACCTATTAGGCATAGAGTATACACTAGTCACTAGGGGGTTGTCCAATTAGATGGTATTATTAATATTATAGTAGGATTCATTAATAATTTAAACATTTCCCTTCATGCATGTCCAAGTCTTTACATTTTACAAGATATTTTAGTTATCGATCTCCCTCCCTATTTTTCATATGCATTTCTACAAGCTTTACTACAAATGTAGGGGTTATTTGTATTCATATTGGTAACATGTGATTTTTAGGACTAGATATGGGATAAAGGTAACCATCAAAGCTAAATCCATCTATAGACACCAAAAATATGCACACCATGATTTTGAATGTCAAAATTCCCTTGGACCACCTTAAGATGAATCCAACCCTTCAACCCCTAACCATGGTTAGTATTGACTAAACTAGATTTACCAAATTTTTACCCATTTTGACCTTTCACCTTTGATTGCTTATAGTCAGGATGACCATTAATGGTCACCTTGACTGTTGATGGTTAGGGTGCACCTCCTTAACCACAAACATGCAAGTCACCCCAACTTGATTTTATAAAAATAACTTGTCTAAATCAATGTGTGAGCCATTACATGGGAAAGTTATAGTTAGAAGGCCCAATTAATGTCTTATTTTAACCATCTTGCCTTGCCTATAAGAAGAGAAGAGTAGGGAGGTGAAATCCATCTACAATTGTGATAAAAAACTTGTGCATATGAAGTTCCTTTACTTTTTAGGTAAATCATCTTCAACAATCCAATGATCCATCCATCACATCAAATATACAACATGCCATCATACCTCTGTCAAAGAACTAAGTACCGTTACTCTACTGAAATCATGCCAGACTCCATCTAGTCAACCACCTCAATCAATCACCTAATCAACTTTTGGCAAGATAAGTATTTAACTTTATTATTTAATTAATTTATTTACCTTTCATACTTGGCCTAATACCAACCCATCTGTTTCTATCGCTAATTCGCTTTTTCAGATTATAAAGAGAGAGAAGAAACTAAAGAGATAAATGGACAAGGCATGTGAAGTACCTGGATAAAGATCGTGCACCGTAATCCAGACGTTTGTGAGCACCCCTCTTTGGCTGTGGAGGAATGACACCTACAAAGAAAAGGAACTTGGACAAGAAAATGTTAGATGGATAGGCGGTGGGTTGCCAAGCAAAAGCTTGTTCCCGGAAGTGTGAAAACTTCCTCAAGGGAGGTCAACCCACTGATAACAGACAGATAAAAGACCAAGGAAATACAGAATGCCAAAATACAGAAATGATGAACAAATTAGAAAGGAAAGAAAAGACAAAATGATTACCTGAAGGAGTTGTCGGGCTGATGACAGTCGCCGAGGTCGAAAATGTCACCGGCGTCGGTTAGTTGATCTGCCAACGTCGGTTATCCTGCCGACGTCGGTTGGGGAAGTGACCGGCGTCGGTCGGGGTTGTGGCCTGTAGTCGGGTCTGGTTTGGTTTCTGGACTGTGGACGGGTCAGAGACAGAGTTTATGGACGTGCTTGAATGGTTTGGAGAATGGTCTAGGTCTGGTTGGGTACCCTGTATAGGGTCTTTGTTGATAGGGGATGAGGAAGTTGTCTGGGATCGTATAGAAAAGGGGACAGTTTGAGAGGAAGATGCACAGAGGACAGGGCCTGAGAAGGCTTTTCAGCCTCTCAGGGGGAAGAATAGAGGGAGTAGGAAACAGCAGATATACCAGATAACTGGAAGCTAAAGAAATGAAATGAAATGAAATAACAGACTGTGCTTACCTTTTTGTTTGCCGAATGAAGAGTGGGAGAGCTGTTGTTGGAGCCACAGAAGGCTTGTTGCAAGAGGAGATTCCTGATCTAGAGCCTTTGCACCTGTTGCTGCTATTGCACGAGGTCCAGATGGAGGAGAGACGAATGCCAAAATGCCAAGAGAATTCTGTTTGCGAGCTCAAGGGTCCAGGGGCTGCAATGGATGCAGAAAGGGGTATTGAAGGCTACCGACGCCGGCAGTTTCGCCGACGTCGGCCGAAGGGTCGCCGACGTCGGCGGGTGGCAGAATGGGGACAGAGACTAAAAATAGCCTCTGCCCATTCTTGCACGCCGCCGGGCGAGGGGTTATGGGAAGAACAGTCACGAGGATGCTTAAATGGGCATGGGGGGAAGATAATGAGGAGATTTGGTATAATAAATGCTAGGAGGAAGGTGGAGGGATTCAAGGGAGGATCCAAGGTGACAAGGGTGAGGTGGAAAGGGGGCCACTTAATTGAAATATTTAAGTGATTTTAATCAAATAAGTGGAGGGGACTAAGGCCAAGGGTTAGGATATGGGTTTAAGGCGAACAAGGGGGAGGACCAAGGTGCAGACACGTTTGCGGTGTCTACATTTGCCCCTTTTTGTCTCATTGGTTGTTCTTGACGAACTGCAAGACAAAAACAGGAGTTGGTTACACCAAGAAAAGGATGAGGTGTTCCCCCCTCAAAGCGATAGTCGAGAGAAGGGAACCGAAGATCGAGTGTCGATTTGATAGAGAAATGGATAGAAGAGAGTGAGTGAAAACGCTGCCGTAGTCGTGATTGCGTGTAGTCCACTTCACGGGAGGGTCAGGTCAAATTGTCGCATGTCGAGGGTCAAGGAGTGCCAAAATTGAAGTAACCGGGCCCCAGCATTTAGTCGTCTGCTGATCGGGTTACTCAATCTAAGCTGAAGCTCCAAATGGTCATCATGTTCTAGGTATCCCAGGCTCAGGAAGTGCTCCCAGAGACACGAAAAATCCACAAGTAGTAGGGATCAACTGGCTCGCGATCCTATACTTGCGAAGGGTCAAAAATAGTCTGCGGATAATTCTGCTAACCAGCCGTGAGGTAGCATAAAGGCAAAAAACAACCAAGGCAAATGTTGTCTTGGAAGTGGTCGCGGTTTAGGAGATGGACATGATCTCCGATGGTTAGGTGGTCGATGGATGGATGCAAAAAGTAATCTAAAAGATGCCCCAGGGGGCAAAAATGACATGGTCTAAAGGACTTGACTTGATTAGGGACATGATTGTGGTCATTTGGAAGAGGGATCAAAGGTTTGAAGGCCACTGACGTCGGCTATGTAACCGACGTCGGTGTCCAAAAAAGACCGACGTCGGCGAGAATCGGCCGACGTCGGCAGCCAAGGGCACGACGATGCCGACGTCGGTGGCCTGCCAAATCCGACAAAACTGGATTGGCAGCCCACCAAAAGTCATTTGCTATTTGATTGGAAGAGAAAAAGGAGCTATGGTAGTTTGTTGAGTGAAAGCAACCTAGAGTTGACCAAGGAGTGGTGCGAGGGTGGCAGAAGAGCATTGGTGGAGAAAAAGGAGTTGATTGGACGCTGCAGGGGACGCGTGGGGACCAAGTGAAGTCTACAGAGCCAAGAGGACAAAAGCGATGGCAGAGGGGAGTAGGGGACCGACGGGAGGTCCACCACCAGCGGCGCCTATCGTGCCACCATGCCGGCGTCGACGGGATGAGGTAGGAGGGTCAAAGAGATCGATTTGTCTTGGTCAAAGTCGCAGAAGAGAAGGTTTGTCCATCAAAGAGATGAACAAAGGGGGTGGTCGAGCTAACCTCAGAAGATGTGGTATCTGAGTGCTGCCTACATAACCCTGGTCATAGGGCCTCAGACCAATGTAGTTCGGACAAAATGTCTGATTGATCAATGATTGGATGTGGTCAAGTGTCAAAATGATGAGGGTAAGATGATGCTATAGATGTCACAGTGGTCAAGAGGCTTTCATCCCTAGAAAGTTTCCATAGTCGTGATGGATGCATGCTAAAAATGAATGGAAGTCGATTTATGCTTCAGCAAGTATTGGTTTATGCTTAACATAAATTGGGTCTGGTCGGTAGTTTCCATGTGTATTGGTGTCCATAGAAACTATGTGAAAAGGACAAGGCGATGCCAGCTGAAAATGATGAAAATGGCTTGGTTAAGGATGAGTCGACAATTGATGTGGTTAAATGTGACCAAAGTGTAGAGAAAAGGTGAAAGGCAAATTGCTCTTTCATTGACAAGGACCAGAAAGGAAGCATAGATAGGGGTTATTAGAACCAAAGCCCCGTTCATGCATTACGTCGTTGACCAGTGTGGTGTTAGAACGGTAATCGAATCACTTTGACATTAAAGTGAGCTCGAAGTCCCCTGAGCAGGTGATAAGAGGAGGATAGGGTAACCTAGTTTAAGAGCAGGAAGAACCTTGCCCCTTTTCATAGGAGACCCTGAGACAACTACAAGCCAAGTCCATGACCCTTTTTTTTTTTTTTTTGGTGCAGGCTGATCGATGCGGGAAGCCTACATAGAGATGTCTTTTAATGTAGTGGTCATGTTGCGAAGCTGATCAATGCGGGAAGCTTCTAATAAAAGTTGTTGTTTGTAGCAAGATTTAGTCATAGCCATCCTTCGAGGGAGTGGTCTATATTTTTGTTTGATAAAAAGTTTGAATAGCTGTCCTTTGAGGGATCAGTCTATTAGCTACAACAATGATAGTACAGCTGTCCTTCGAGGGATCAGTCTATCTTTTTGAATTGAGTTTGTGACCTTGGATATGTTTTGACATCTTGATTTTTTGATTTTTTTTTATTTTTTGATTGGAGTCACGGACAAGGCTGTAGAAGTTCAAGGACTCCCCTTTTATTAGGACAAAGCATCCATGCATCATAAAAGGGTCATAGAGGACTTGTTAAAGGGGAATAGGGTTGAAAGGAATGAGGATTAAGAGGACGAGGGTTGCTCAAGGGACGAGCTCAAGTTACGTGTCAAGTAGACGAGTACTCAACTAGCAGAAAAATGGTCGAAGATGCAACGCATTAAGAGGCTCAGGTTCTGGCCGTCTGTCGAGGGAGGACAGACGATAAGTCCCTGACTCATACTTGTGCGTGATGATAAAAGGTCCAAGACAATTGGGGGAAAATTTGCCTCGTTTACTTCGCTCCATATTGGTCACGTGCTGATTCTCTTTGAAGACGAGGTCTCCGATGTTGAAATCTCGTTCTCGCAGATTTTTGTCGTAGGCCCGCTTTATGAGACTTTGGTAGACATGGAGATGATTGAGGGCAGCAAGACGGTGCTCGTCGAGTAACTCAAGTTGAGCTAAGTGATCTTGACGAAAGTCATCGTTGGAAAGAATGTCATGCAGGGAGATGCGGAGAGACGGGATCTGTACTTTGAGAGGCAAGACAGCCTCTGTTCCGTACACGAGGGAGAAGGGAGTAGCACCCGTAGAGGTTTGGATGCGAGTGCGGTAGGCCCACAAAGCGAAGGGAATATGAATGTGCCAATCCCTTCCTATATCGTCGACCACCTTCATGAGAATTTTGGTGAGAATTTTGTTGGAAGCCTCTGCCTGCCCATTTGCTTGTGGGTAGTAAGGCGAAGAAAAGCTGAGTTTGATGCCAAATGAGTCACATAGTTTTTGGACAGTCTTGTTTTTGAAGGACTTGCCGTTGTCGGTGATGATTTTGTGAGGGACACCAAAATGACAGATGATGTGGCTGCTGATGAAGTCAACAATTTTGTCGGCTTTTGTGGAGACAAGAGGAATGGCTTCCACCCACTTGGTGAAATACTCAGTGGCAGTGATGATGGACTAATGACGAAGAGACGAGTGAGGGTTGATCTCACTGATGAGATCCAAGCCCCACTGAGAGAAAGGCCAAAAATCCTGAGTGACTTGCAAGGTGTGGCTGGGGAGATGAAGCAGGTTAGAGTGCTGTTAACACTTGATGCAACGTCGAACATAGTCGCTACAGTCTTGATGAAGAGTGGGCCAATAATAACCCAGGTGAAGGATGCGCTTGGAAACCGAGTTTCCATTAAAGTGTCCACCACAAATCCCATCGTGGACTTGCTTTATGGCTTGAGGAGCTTCAGTGGAGGTTAGATAGCGAAGAAGGAGGCCGTCGAAGCCTCGCTTATAGAGAAGACCCCCTAGCATGGTATAGCGAGCTGTGCGCTTGATGAAAGCTCGCCGTGCATTGCTAGAGAGGTTGGGAGGAGTAACAGAAAGAGACAAGTAGTCCACGAGTTGCTTATACTAGTCATCTCATGGGCTAGAATTGATAGTGTTGATATGGTCAATGTGAGGAGAGATGTATGAAGGCAAAGGTACGCAATGCACTGTGACAAAAAGGTGAGATGACGATGATGAAGACGAGATATGTGAAGCAAGAGAAGCCATGGTGTCGGCAAACTTGTTCGTAGAGCGTGGAACAGTCTGCAAGAGGTAATGGTCGAAAGATGCCAAAAGAAGGTCAACACGATTCTTATACCTCTGTAAAACTTTGTTTTTATAGAGATATGAACCGTTAACTTGATTAACGACGAGCTGTGAGTCGCTGAAGATGTTGATAGACTTGATGTGGAGGGAAAGGGCAGTCTGAAGTCCCAAAATTAAGGCCTCATATTCGGCCATATTATTGGTACAATCAAAGTCAAGCTTAAAAGATATAGGCATGGGCTCCCCTTCGAGTGGGATGAGGATGAACCCCGCACCCCCACCGAGTTGACATTTGGAGCCATCAAAGAACATGGTCATTTGGTAGACGGTGTCATCGGTGGAAAGGGTAGCGATAGACTCGTCAGGGAACTCACAGTGTGAAGGTTGGTTGTCAGGAAGAGGGGCATCTGCCAGTTGGTCAGTGATGGTTTGCCCCTTGATAGATTTCTGCTGGATGAATTCAAGGTCAAACTCAGCAAGCAGCATGAGCCACCGAGCCATACGTTGATTCTGATATGGCTTGGAGTGCATGTACTTGAGAGGGTCGGTGTGAGTGACGACAAAGGTTTTGTGGTTGAGGAGATAGTGGCGAAGCTTGGTGGCAGAAAAGACTAATGCCAAATAGAGTTTCTTGGTATGAGTATACCGAGTTTCATAGTCGACCAGTGTTCGGCTGATGTAGTAAACCACTTGCTCACGATGATGCTCGTCTCGGTGTGCGATCATGGCACCTAACGAATGGTTGGTGGCAGAGATATAAAGGTAGAAGGGTTGGTCGTCTTTAGGTGGAATGAGGACTGGTGGAGAGACCAGATAGCTTTTGAGGGCTTTAAAAGCCTCTTAACAGTCCTTATCCCATTTAAAGGAGACGTCCTTCTTAAGGAGGTGATGGAAAGGTTGGCAGCGGTCTGAAAGCTGTGAGATGAAATGGCGAATGGACTGGAGCTTCCCTTGTAGACTGCGAAGCTGCTTGAGATTGGTCGGGGGTGGAATTTCGAGGATAGCGCGGATCTTGGCGGGATCTATCTCGATACCACAGAAAGAAATGATGAAGCCGAGAAGTTTGCCTGAGAGGACCCCAAAGACACACTTCTTGGGGTTGAGGCGGACATTGTATTGCAGAAGGCGAGAGAAGATGATTGTGAGAATGGTCAAGTGGTCACGGCAAAGTTTGGATTTGCCGAGAAGGTCATCCACATAGTCCTCCATGATTTTGTGGAGGAGATCGTGGAAAATGTAGGTCATGGCGCGCTGATATGTGGCACCAGCATTTTTCAAGCTGAAAGGCATGACTCGATAGCAGAAAGTCCCCCATGGGGTGATGAATGTAGTCTTGTGCTAATCTTTCGGTGTGATCAGGATTTGATTGTATCCTGAAAACCCGTCCATGAGAGATAGCATCTCATGGCCGGCCGTGAGATCAACAAGCTGGTCAATGTTAAGAAGAGGGAAGTCATCTTTGGGACAGGATAAGTTAAGGTCGCGATAGTCCGTGCAGATCCGAATCCCCCCAGTTGCTTTAGTAACTGGGACGATGTTAGAGACCCACTGTGGATAATCGATGGGTTAGATGAAGGAGACAGAAAGAAGGCGTTGAAGCTCCTCTTTGACAAGGAGCGCAACGCGAGGATGCATCTTTCGAAGCTTCTGCCTAACAGGCTTAGCCTCTAGTTTGGTGACAATGTTATGGGTAGCAATAGTGGGGTCGATGCCAGGCATGTCGCTATAAGTCCAGGCAAAGGCCTTGCTATGGTTGGAAAGGAACTGGGCATAGTCAAGCAGCTCCTGAGCGTCTAAAGATTGGCCAATCTTTAAGACATGAGGAACATCAGAAGAAGAAGGGAGGTTGATGTCAATGGTGGATTCATTTAACATAACCTGGGTCTCAGAAGGGAGGAAACGCTGGATGAAAGAGTCATCGGCACCCATGTAGGAAAGGATGGCGTCATCGTCAACGCAGTGGACAGTGTGAACGGTTGCCGACTCATCCTCTACCATGCTAGGAAAAATAAGAGGGAGAGACCTGGACACCCCATTGAGCTGGTAGGTCAGGGGTTCCAAGCGGATGGTGTTTATGGAAAAAAAAAACTAGGAGGGATGGAAACCACCGACTCCATAGGTGACGAAGGAGAAATGGGTGAGTTTGGAGGAGATTGGTCAATGGTTGGCTCGGGACAAAGGTCGGAAGGAGCCTGAGTGGGGTCATGATATCCCAGGCCATACCATTTCTTGGCATCGCGATCATTGAGCGGCTCGATGGGCTGATGGGAGCCCTGCTCATAACGTCCGAAACTAAAACCCTTCCATGCACACCTGTGAAGGTAAGTGTGTGCAAAGGCGGGGTTGCCAAGAAACGAGAAATCAGATGTGAAAGGTTGGGGCGAAGAGAGGGAATTGCCATTGGTAGGAGCTTGATTAAGCCCCCCGTAGACAAAGTTGGTTCAGAAGTGAAGAGGACCATAAGGCACGACCATCCCGATTTGATGGTCGTAATTGGGACCGAGGTGAAGGCGTCCATACTCTTGCGGAGTTCAGAACATGTCTAGGGTCAACAAGCGATATTCCCCAAGTGATAGTCATTGGAAGATGTCTTCCATGGGGTCTTTGGTCGGCGCTTGAAGAGGAGGGGTGAGGGCAACCGCTGATTGCGAACTGGTCGAAGCTTCCGCAGATGGAGGCGGTGCTAGAGTTGATGGCTTGATGGGAATGAGGACATCGTTGGGACGGTAGGTTGTGTTGCAAGTCTTGAAGGGTGAAGGGTCAGTGGGGATGGTATGGACTTGCCCGTCATGCTCGAACTTCACACAACGGTGTAGGGTGGAGGGTATACAGGCCATGGCACGGATCTAAGGTCAGCCCAGTAGAAGGTTGTATTGAAACTCTCCTTCGATGATATAGAAGAGCTCCGGGACTGTGCATGGACCAACGTGAATGTGAAGGATGACTGTGCCAATGGTTGTGGCAGTGGTGTCGTTGAAAGAGCGTAAGATCGCGTCAGTTTTGGAGATGCAATTCTTGGGAAGAGCCAACTGATCAAAGGCGTGGGTAGAGATAATGTTGATGCTAGCGCCACCATCGATCATAACACGTTTAATGCGTGTCCGATCGACATAGGTAGTGATGAAGAGGGCAGCGTCCTAATCTTCCGTGTTAGATGTGGGAATCTCAGAATCGCTGAATGTGATGGAGGCGATAGGAGATAAAGAATGGATGAGGGCAGCGAGTGGTTGGGGGTCCTCAGGTTGGACCTCCGCTGCCTGTAAGGCTTGGATAAGGGCTTGACGGTGCTGAGGTGAGGTTTGGATAAGGTCATAAAGAGACATCTTTACAGGTGTCTGGTGGAGCTGCTTCAGCATGGAGTCATGAATTGGCCCAGAAGACGAAGAAGGTTGGGATGCACCAAGGATAGAAATTTTAGGCTTGGGTGCAAGAGGTGGCTTGACGAAGGGATAGGTCCAAGGAATGGCAGCTTTTTCTTTTGCCTTGTCCTTTTGCGACCTAGTGGTTATACGAATAGCATTGATTTCAAAAATAGGAGGTGAGGAAGGGGTCATGTCTTGCTGGTGAGATGTTGGCATGGTATAAGAGGTTGGATGGGAAGGAGTCGAGGTCTGGTCAAGAGTGTCCTCAAGGAGAAGAGTGTCTTTCTCCATATGGCGGCGGAGGACAGCCTTGAGGGCACAGCAAGTCTCGGTGTCGTGTCCTGGTGTTCGATGATATAAGCAGATTTTCGTGTCGTCGAACCAGGAGGGCTTGGACCTGAGAGGTTGGAAAGGCTTGATGGGCGGAAGGGTTATGTTGGAGGTCTGCAAAAGTCGACACAATATCAACGAGTATGAGCCTACTAAAGGGTCCACGCTAGTTGATATGCGTGAGGTTGGTGACTTTTGCTTAGGCAAGGTCAGAAGAGGTTTCCATACCACCTTATGGGTTGATGGTGCGGTGACAGATGGAGACGGCTCTTTCTTGGTGATTGATACCCGCCTTTTTGGGAGAGGGACGACTGGAGGTAGGCAGAGGAAGCAAAGGAGGCAATGAGTTTTGATTGGAGGCCGGAGTGGAACGGATGCTAGCTAAGGTCGAAGGATGGGGGCCCAAAATGGATGGCAATGGTGACGGGGAAGGAGGCGTTCGTTTCTGTGGTCTGGCAGTCTTCTTCGATTTGGTTGGAATACTACTGCTGGTCAAGGTCTGGCCAAGGTCCACCTTCACTTGTGGGTGAGTGAGGGTGGAGATAGGACGAACGCCAAATGACTTGATGGGTTTAGACGAGATAGATGCAGGTTTCGGTTTGGACGGGTTTGGTTGAGGTTTGAGAGTCTGGTCTTTGTCAAGAGTCTAACGAGATTCTACCTTGGGAGGATTAGCAGCATGTGATGAGAGGGCACGGGTATGTTGAAGGGCTTTAAGACGCTCCCACAACACCTGAGGCATCACTTTCCTCAGAGGGAGAAGTTTGATTTTCTCCACTAACCAAGAAAATGGCTGAGAAGAAGATGTTGATGGTTGCGAGGTTGAGGACGAGATGGGTGTAGTGGTCTTAGGCGCATGGTGTGGTGAAGTCATGACAGATTTAGATGAAGACGAAGGGGAGACAGGTTCTTCCTGGGGTGGAGAAGAAACCGGGGAGCGGGGCTCCTCCAGCGGGTAAAGGGTAGGGATGATGGTGCCCTCCACTTGCGGCTGAGGAGTAGGAAGGGTCGGGTCCTCCATAGGCAATAGAAAGGAGGAAGGTGAGACTGGTGGTGCTGGTAAGGCCGAGGCGTCCTCCAAGATGAGAGAGGTTGATGGAGAACCAGCCGGAGAGAGAGGTTCATCCACATGTGACGGACTGATTGATGGACTAACCTCTTGAGGTTGATTGGGGATGAAGGGAGAGACCGTATTGACTGTTCGAATGTTGTGCTCATGATTGTCATCAATTAAGGTCTAGACATTGTTCTGAGTTGGCGGATGATTGGGGAAAGGTTGTTTGAAGATGTCAATGGCCTGATTAGGGGGGTGCATTTGGATTGTCTAAGATGAGATCCCCCTTTTCAAGCATATCTTGGATTATGTTCTTAAAAGTTTTTTAGTTTTCCGTGTCATGGCCCTTAACACGGTGGAAGCTGCAGAAGTCTTGCTCCCTATACCACGAGGGGATGGCGCGTGAGGGATCGAATTGCGGAGGAGGTCGGGCTTGAGGGAGATTGAGGACTCCCTGTTTAACAAGCTTTTCCAGCACAGACGCATATGATTCTTTGAGAGGAGTATATCGTCATTGCACGTATCTTTGCTGGAATTGGCGAGTAGCGCTCTGAGATGTGGATGGCTCAGGCTGATTGGTCGAAAGAAGATGAAGGTCTAACAACCATGGCATTAGCTGAAGCCTTGGATTTAGAATTGGATGATGATGGCTTAGCAGAGGAAGATTCATTGGTCTTAGAGGCTGGGATTCTTGCTCTGCAACTTGACTTTATTCTCCTTGATGGCACGCAACTCAAGTTTGCGGGCCATCGTGAAGGCCTCGTCAAAAGTGCGGAAGGTTTGAACCCTCAGGGTAGAAGAAATATGTCTGGCATTAGGCTTGGGAAAAGAGTTCAATAAGCTCGGCCTGGGGTAAGGAAAAGGAGAGTTGGTTGATGAGGCCTCTCCATCGAGCAACGAAGTCGGCTATGGACTCGTCCTCGAATTGCCGGATAGAATAGAGGTCCGTGATTGAGACCTTCTTGGTTATGTTGATGGAAAAGTGATCGAGGAAGAGCTGAGCCAATTGTGTGAATGAGAAGAGAGAATGGCTGGGCAGGGAGCTGTACCAGTCGAGCGCAGCACCTGAAAGAGACATAGGAAACGTGCGTAAGAGTAACGTATCGTCATGGCCAATGAGGTAACAGGCATGTCTGAATGCCCGCAATTGTTGCTGTGGGTCTTCCTTGTTTTGAAAGTGAGAAAAACTTCAGAAGCTTGCACTGGCTAGGATATGGTCTGATTGGGACAGAAGGATGAATGGGTTTGTTGCAGATCTGCTCGTATGAGAGAGCGTTGCGTGAGCCGGAAACAGAGGTCTCTAGACTGGTCATCTTGTCCATCAGCATTTTAATGATGTCTGCCGACGGATTGACGGGTGGCGCACCCCCTAAGTTGTAGGGCGCTTGGAAGAGGCTAGAGGAGGCGTGCGACATAGTCGGTTGTACAATGTACGGATGACTAGTCGCAGGGGCAGAAGTGGAGGCTAAAGGTGGTTGCGTAGAAGACATAGCTAGGCCCGATGTTGCCATGAGAGGTTGGACTGTGGTAATGGGGGCCAATGGATAAGAAGCCACCCTGGTGTTGATAGGGGCCAGGGTAGGCAGAATAGAGATGATGAGGTTTTGAAAAGGAGTGGATAGCGGTTGAGCGGGTTGAGGTTGACAGGGGGCCGGAACCCCGGTGGAAGTGGGCCCAATGATAGAGGGAGAGGCCACACCTGGAGGATTGGTCAAAGTCTGGTCAGTGGTCAAAGCGATGGCTTGAGTGTCTGAGGGTTGAACTATGGATGCTGTAGATACAGCCGTAGTTGCGACAAGGGAGGTTGGCATTCCGTAGATTGGATTGCCCAAGGAGTCTCGCGTTCGGCTATGTGCAAGATAATGTTGCAAGGCCTTGACGTTGAGGTCCAAGAATCGTTCGAAATCTTGGTCCCCTTCTTGGACAATGGGAGTCTGCGGTGGGGTTGGACGGGTAGGAGTTCTTTCGGTCTCCGAGTTGAACTCCATTGTAGGCTTGGTCATGGACGGGGTGGACGGAAGTGGTTGACTGCTGGCGTGGTTGACAAGAGCCTTGGCTTGGCTACGAGTCAAAACCATGCAAGGCAAAGAAGGTTCAGGTTTCAGGAACTGTGTTGTTCAGTTTCAGAAAAACCAGGATGGAGTCTTTGACAGAGAAGGGATAGGTTTTAGGCTGCTGGTTTTGAAAAAAAAAGGACAGTGACAGAGACCGACGTCGGTTGAAAAAACCGATGTCGGTAAGAAATATGGCCGATGTCGGTCAGGTAACCGATGTCGGTAAGATAGGAAAGCCGACGTCGGTGACAGAACTGATGCCGATGCCTGTGTTTTCCAGAGAACCAAAGAATTTGAAGATTCTTGGAAAACAATGAAGAAAGCATCCTCACTCACTCAAACAAACAGATGAGAAGAGGAAAACAGAGAGAGACAGACAAGCCTAA
>JARHVA010004296.1:0-62500 GCA_037957365.1 Torreya grandis
AAGCATGTAATCAAGGTTTCTTGTCACTTTTTTATAAATGCATGTTCTTTTTCACACTAATATCAAACTGTAAATAATCACTCAAAACCATTTCTGGGTTTTTTGCACCTTGTATTCAATTTTTTATATCATTTAAAAAATAATAATTTCATCAATAATCGAAAACTTTATCACATTTTTACTATGGCACTATTCACAAAAAAATAGGGGAGATTTTATTATTATTTTTAATATAAAAATATATATATTGTAAAAGGGAACAATATCTAGTGAGATATTTTTTACTTTTTCTATATATAAGAACATTATAGTGTTTTCTTATGGATTTTATATTAAAAAAATATTGTGATAGAGAGATATTATTAAGGAGATATTAAGGATATTATTTTATTACTTGGTTACATACCTTATATTTTCATTTGATGAAGATAGAGGGTGAGTCTCATTTTGGTAGGTGGTCAAAACCCCACACAATCAAAATAAATTTATTCTTAGTCTTTATTATTCCACATCTTACTTATTTCTTCTTTTAGATGTATTATTAGTAAATCCCAGTGTCCTTCTTGGCTTATTTTTCTTGTACCATGTGTCTCTTAGTTTTGACATCACAAGCACGGATTACTAGTGGACATATCATTAGCCAACTCTAACATCCAACATTGAGTGTGTTGTGTACTTAAAAAATTGAGGGGGTAATTGCTAATTGTCTTGGGGGGGGTTTCGTGGGGCCTACGTTCTCTCTTGTGTGAACATAGTTTGTTTGACTTATGTGTGCCACTTTGATGGCCACTAAATTGATTGATCATATATTTTTTGACACATTTTTAGCTGAGCTTGATGTCCATTCATTGATCATGTTTTTCTCATTACACTTATTTGGTGTCTTCTCTTAGTCATATCGACTCCACCTGAGAGATACCATAAAATGAGGAGAGTTGATTCTACACCAGTGGCTCTTCTTGAAAAAAACAATTATAATTCATGGCAGATGTATATGACCTTTTTCCATTTTTATATAAATAGATTCATGTTCCCACTAACAATAATTATTGGGCCAACTCTTGTGAATGTGTCTATGGTCACTTATTGATGCATATTTCATGGGATCTACACCACCATTTAGAGCATACAAAGTGTTCCTCCACTATTTGGAGCACTCTTCAGTCTCTTTTCAGAGATCTTATTGAGATTTATAACACTCCTCATCTTTCTATTGTGTCTTTGGACATTGTTGTACTTTCTCTTCTTACTTCTATTTTTTTATGACACTTTTTTGATGGATAGTGTTCTTCCTTCTATCGAGCCACCACTACAAGATTAGATTATGCAGACATTACCTATTCTTCTATAGATTCTACATTCATTCCTAATTGGGGTATTACTCTTCTAGATCCATCACATATTTATCTTTTGGAGTAATCTACTATTTTTGGTGAGAGCTTCAACAACACATCTCTTACTATGGATATTTACTCTATGGATTTGCATGCTTCATCTACAGTCTCTTCTTCCATTTCAAGTGTTGTTGAGCCATGTTATACACTTCACATGGACATTCTTTTAACTAATGTTCCATATCATTCTTCCCATAGGTCAAATTTAGTGGCATTACCTTTTATTCTTGTACACTATCTTGCCAAACTTATGCCATAATTCAACCTTAGACCATATTCAGAGACCTTTGTACCACTACCTTCATCTTCCATTATGGAATGGGCATAATTTTAGTACACACATCAAGTTCTTCCTTTAGAAAAAGGAAGAAACATTACTCGATGCGAATGGAGCTTCTTTAGTCTTCAACTGGAGGATCTAATTATCAACATTGGTCATCTTATGAGCTGTACTTAGAGTGTGAACTACTTCATCACCATCTTTGAGTGGTGCTTCTTTCCCTCTCTTCTTCTTTTCTTTTTTTTTTTTTTTTTTTTGGGGGGGGGGGGGGTGGGGCGAGGGGATTTTTCTATGGATTTTCTCCTTTTCTCCACTTTATGAAAGTTGCCTTGTACTTGAGTGCCTCATCAGGGTTTGTTTTTGGGACCCATTTCTTCTACCCACCTAAATTATGCTTAATGAGGGGTGTTGTTGTGTAGGGTTTTCCTAAGATTCTATTTATCTTTCTTAGTTATGTGTTTTTTATGTACGTTGGGAAAGTTTATCTCACATAAATTAATGCAAGAATATTTCTAAGTATATACTGCTTAGTTTTTGCTCTTATCTTGATTTTAATCTTCAACAAAATTCATGTATTTGATCAACTAGTCTTCAGTCTTAGACGTCCTCATCAATGGATGAATATTTCACTAGTATCACCAAGATCAGTTAGCATTTATAATTACCAATAGGTAACCTTCTTTATTGGTATCAGAATTTTGAACATTTTTTCTTAGCCAACTTGGTTGTATCAAAATTCAAAACACTGTCTCTGAGCGAAAAATTTTTTATGGTATAAAAAATATCATAGCTTTTTAGTATTTTGAGTAGTGGATTCGAACCACTAATGCAAATATCATGTGTTTTACACCATTTTTTAACTTTCATTTTGGACAACATCATCTTAGTGTGGATTAAGCCACCTTATAGTCTTGTGAATCTCATCACTCTTCTAGAGCGTTATCTACTTCATTAATTTGTCATGCTCTTGTGAGAAACATCCATTTCTATAAATATCTTCCTCGAGGATGGGTACACAATGCTTCCTTAGGTATTTACTACCCATGTCTTGGTATCAGTGTTTTTTCTGAGTGATCCTCATATAGAGCCCCAGTTCCTAGTTTTACTTGGTGGTTATAGCAACTCAATGGCCATGTATTCTGGAAAGATGCATTAACATCCATTTGGACACTTGACATATACACCATTTTATTGGTATTTGAATATAGGTACCTCATTAGGCATTATTTTCAGGATGTATTTTATGACAATTTGAAGACTCTTGATTTTTGCCTTAGACCTCTATAAATTGCACTTAAATGGGGTGTTGGTACAAATATTTATTTTTGTACCTTTATTCAAATTGACTTAGGTAGTTTTCTTTTATACTGAAGCTAGTTAGTGTTTTTACAAGCACAAGTATGTATTTAAGGCGTACCTACCTCACATGAGTCACTATTATTAGATGCCATCATTTGTGTGGCCAATAGGAGAAGAGATACATGTTCTTGAATTTTATATAAATAATCTTCTCCTCTTTGTATTTTATATTGTTGAATGATAGTTTTGCACATCAATAATACATATGCGTAGATTGTGAATATTTGAGTAATCTTCTTGTTCTCATTTTGGTTCTCCTCTTCTTACCTCTATCTTACATGAGTTATGTTTTGGTTCTTCTTCAATATTTTTTAGTTCTTATCTTAATATTTTTAATAAATATTAAATATATTATTATTGAAAATATGAACCATAAAAATATAATAAAATATAAGACTTTACTAATAAAATGATTTATAACATAATTTAACTATATAACTACTAGAAAGCCAAAATAATTATTATTATTATTATTTGAAACTAAAATTTATTAATATTATAATTTTAAATTAAAAAAAATAGAAATTAGATTTTAAACTTAAAACTTATAAATTTATGATAACTTTTATCACAAATTTGTACCAATTTTTTTATTCAATTAATTAAAATATATATTTCTTAATTTCTACATAACTCGTTCTTCTAAGAATGAATAATATACACACTAAGAAAACAAATATTGAATTGGAATAAAAAATTGAATGTGATTTTTTTTTAATTAATAATTTTATAGAATGTAACCTTCTCTTATCTAATCACATTAATGTTACATTTTCAACTTTTTCCAAAAAAATGTTTTTAATATTAAATAAATAATACAAAATATATCACTCGCATTTTAGTTTGAAAGAAACTAAGATTAAAAACATCCCTCATTTCAATACAATAAGTGATGCTCAAATTTTAAATTCTACTAACTTTACAACTTTAAAAAAAATACAAATTTTAGACATAAAAATATATATCTATATGATTATAAAAAATTCATATTTATTAGTATTTTTTTTATTATTAAATTATTCTTCTATTAATTAATATAGATTTAATTTATAATTAAATATTTTATGAAATTTTAAAAGTTAATTTTTTTTTAAATTTTCATAATCAATATTATTATATATATAATTAATCTAAATATTTAAATCTTAACATTTATAATTACAATCAATATTATTATACATGATTATATATAATTAATTAATTTAAGTATTAAACTCTTAACATTTATAATTATAATAAAATTATATAGAATGGTGGATCTAAAATAATATATTATTTAATGCAAACTTTATATTTAACATATAATAAATTTGCAATACAATGTAGGTATGTAAGTTAAACATGTGTGCATATAAATTTATATTTTATAAATTATAAATAATTTAATGTGAATTGTTATGTAAAATTGTTCAATAATTATAAATTTCTAAAAATATTGAAATATTATAAATATTTTATAATTTAAATGTAAATTATATTTTTAATGTAGAAATAATATAAAAACATTTATCGTTAAATTGTAGAAGTTCTTATGACATATTTAAAAATATATATTATACGTTAATTAATATATCAAATTAAAAAAATAATAATAATATATAAAATATATATTCATATTTTTTTTCACACTTTAAAAGATGAAAATTTTTCTTATATAAACTTTATATACCTGTATTTAATATTATAATAGATGTTAATTCTTTTTATATTAACAATTGTAAGAAAGTGATATCAAATAATATCGATAAAATTTTCAAAAGATTGTATTTTTTTTTTTAATAAAAAGGGGTAAAAACTTTATTAATAACAGAAAGGACCAAAGTACAAGGCTCCAATGAGCCCACAAACAGAAAAAAACAAAAACAACAACCACCACACGCCGAAGCGAATTAACACCTTAGAGCCTCTCCTCCGCTAAAATTCTCTCCAAATTAACCTGAACCTCAGACAGTAGAAGCGTTACCTCCTCTACCATCCTCTCTCCAATCCCTTCTGCCGCCCATCTAGCCAGGCAGTCAGCCGCCCGGTTCCACTCCCTCGAAACATGGGCAAAAATCACGGTCTCCATGAGCATACTAATCTACAAAATCTGCTGAACAATCAAGGACAATTGCCAGCTAACCTCAGTAATTTGTCATTCCCTTATCATATCAATCAAAACCATCGAGTCCGCCTCACATATCACTTTACGCCATCCACGCTCGTAAGCTCTCTGTAAAGCAAATAAAATATCCATACCCTCCATCTTGTTAACCGTCTAAATGCCCCTATGAGCGGAAAACATAAAAATAACCGAGCTCAAGGCATCTCTCGCAATACCACCTATACCGACCTGTCCTGGATTACCTCTTGAAGACCCATCGGTATTGATCTTCAAAAAAACACTAGGGGGAGGCGTCCACTTACCATCACGCCTCACCTTCTGCTTTCCAGCGCCACTCCTCCTCACACACGCAGCCCCTGGAGATAGATCCTACATTCCTAATCTGTCCGCTAACTCAGCGTCCCTCCTGTCCATCGGCAACGTCACCTCACATTTGGTTTCAACAGTTTCCCTTATCATTCAGATAATCCGATTCCAGACTTGGTCTGCTTCCATCCTTTCCCCCTCAAAAATGTGCCTATTACGCTCCAACCAAACCTGCCAAAGAAGGAAAATCGGCCTAGCAAACCAAACTGCCTGCAGGAAGCTCGCAACAAGGGGCGCTTTTTCAATTTTGCACCAAAATTTTGCCAGTGTGGGGGCATGGATACAGCTGACACCCCAAGCGCCCCACCAAGCATGCCAAATTTTGCTCGTAAACTGGCAACCAAAAAAAAGGTGGGATGCACTCTCCTCCTGTGCGCCACACAGTACACAACGAGACGGGCCCGCAAAACCTCTCTTCCTGAGGTTGTCCCACGTCAAGCAGTGATTCCAAGCGAGCGTCCACGCAAAACAATTGCACTTTGGCCACGAAAAGCTGTTCCACGTCTGCTTCCACCAAGTAACCTCCCTTTCCTCCTTGAGCTTCTGTGCCATCAGCTCCTAGTACCCCACCAACACAGTGTATTTCCCTTTGGGGTGAGGGAACCAGGCCAGCTCATCCTCACCAGCAAGGGCGCAGCAGGTGCGCCCAGCCAAAATCTCCCTCATCTCTATGCTCTCTGCCTCCGTGACCCTAAATGGCCACTCTTCCTGATTTTTCCAACTTACTTCCAAAAGCTGATTTTGGTGACCAAAAGTTTTAAAATCATTTACCTTCCGCCATCCGGCCTCACAGCCACGTTATGCCAAATTATGTAAATGTGGGTACTGCATCACAATAGGTGGGAATCCATCCCAAGAGTCATACCAGAACTGTGCCTCCCTCCCACTTTTGCAAATCCAGAACAAGCCTTTTTTAATTAATTCAGCCCCCTTCTTCATCGTATCCCAAATCACCGATCCGCTGCCCACCAGACCAAATCTAGGAATCTCCTTATGGCTGCATCCTAGAAAATACTTCTACGCCACAATTTTAGCCCAGCTCCGATCCTGCTCCGTGCACAATCTCCAGTATAGCTTGGCTGCCAGAGCTGTGCTAGCCAGCGTAGCTTGTCTTAAACCCAAACCCCTAAATCTCTTTGGACTGCAAACTACCTCCCATCTGATAAGACTCAATTTTTTAGCTGATAAATTGCCTGCCCACAAGAACTGCCGCGCCAAAGAGTCCAGCTCTCTCACAAAACTAGCTAGCGCCACCTGCAGCATACATCTATACACAGGAAGTGCTTGTACCACAGATTGGATCAATTACACCCTGCCCACAAACGAAAGCCACCTGTGAGTCCAATGGCTGACCTTGACTCTAAACTTGTTCAAGATTCCCTTCCAGGACTCCTTAGAGTGCCTACCCGTCGTAACAGGCATACCCAAATACATCACCGGAAGGCTGCCGATTTGGAATCGTAGGACATCTGCCACTCTTCTCTGAATAGCCTGAGGCGTATTAAAGAAGAAGATGGAGGATTTCTCCTCATTGATTACCTGTCTTGAGGCCGCTAAGTAAGTATCCAGGCACTTGCGGATATTGTTCGCCTCTCTCAAGGAGGCCGCGCCCAGAAAAGCCACATCATCGACGAACTGAAGGTGAGACAGACCCGGCATGCCGCCCCCCCCACTTCCAGCCTTGAATCTCCCCATTTCTGGTATCATCTCTGATCCTACGCCCTAAGCCCTCAGCCAAGAGAAGAAACAAATAAGGGGACAGTGGATCTCCCTGATGCAATCCTCTAGCAGCCCCAAAAAGGTTGGAATGTTCCCCGTTGACAAGAACTGAGAAAGAGGTGGAAGTAACACAACTCATGGCCCATTCCATCCAGTCCCTCTCAAAGCCAAAGGCCTTCATCACCTTGTGCAGGAAAGTCCAACTAACCCTGTCATACGCCTTGGACATATCAAGCTTCATGAACATTGCCTTCTCTCTTGATTTGGACATTGAATGGACAACTTCGGTAGCCATCACAATACTATCCAAGATCTACCTTCCTTCCACAAAATCGCTTTGCTCCTCTGAGATTAGCTCCTTCAAGCACTTCTTCAACCTTTCAGCAATCAATTTCGAAAGAATTTTGTAGATAACATTACAAAGAGAAATGGGGCGAAATCGGCTGAAGCGATCAGCCCCTTCCTCTTTTGGAATGAGGGCCAAAAAAGTAGCATTTAGCGCCCTCAACATCTGCTTGTTGGTCTGGGACTCCTGCATCACGGCCAGCAAATCATCCTTGATAATTTCCCAAAACTCCTGATAAAACTCTATTGGAAACCCGTCCGGTCCTGGAGCCTTTCCTTTCTTCATCATAAAAACAACTTTCTTTAGCTCTTCCTCCGAAATAGGTCTTCTCAAATTCTCCTTCATGTCTTGGGTCACAATGGGGGGAATGCATCCCAAAATCAAGTCCTCCACCTCCTCATCCCTCCTCCCATCTTCCTAGAAGAAAGCACTGAAATACCGTTCAGCCTCATCACATATTTCTCTTGTAGATGAAACTATTTCTCCTCTTTCCGTAACCAGCGAACTAATAACATTGCCATGGCGCCTTGCTTTGACCGAGTTGAAGAAGAAAGCAGTGTTTCTATCTCCTTCTTGGAGCCAATCAATCCTGGATTTTTGTTTCCAAAAAAATTCCTCCCTTAACACCCACTCCTCCAAAGTTTTCACAGCCTTAGCTTCTTCATTCATTAAAACTCCTGTAAGTCCCTCTTCCCTTATAACTCTGGTGATGTCATTTAGCTCTTCTTGCGCCTTCTTCTTCTCTTGGAAAATGTTGCCAAAACTGTACCTGTTCCATCTCTGAAGCTGAAATTTGACGAATTGCAGAAGTTTAGCAAACACATACATGGCTATCCCAGTAGCTGGTCGGCCAGCCCTCCACCATTCTGTGATCTGGCTGAATAATTCTTGATCCCTTAGCCACATCATCTAGAATTTAAAAGGTGGCTTCTGTTGCCGTAAAGCAGAATAAATATTTAATTTGATCGGCCAGTGGTCAGAATTTTGCCAATCCAGGATCTCAAAGTTAAGCACCCACCTGCCACCTATCCAAAAGCAAGACACCAGAAATCTATCTATACGCTCAGCAATGTTATTGTGCCCCGGCCTTCTATTATTCCATGTGAATCGGCCGTTACTCGGCTTGATGTCCACCAAATTTAATTTTGAGATCTTGTCCCTGAGGAGACAAGAAGACTGCTCCAATCTGGTATTCCCACCCATCTTCTCCGAGCTGTCCAGAATTGCATTGAAATCTCCCGCTACTATCCAAGGTAAATAAGGAAACTCATTACGGATCAGCCTAATGTTATTCCAAACAAAAATCTTACCTTGCATATCGCTGGGTGCATAGACATTTGAGAACAAGGCATACTCTCCTGAGTCCATACAGAGGGCAACCAGTGATAAAACCGACTTGAAAGCCATCCATGCCACCGGTTTGACCTTTCTTGGATTCCACATGCAAGCTAAGCCACCAGCAGTCCCCTGGGCCCCAATGCATTGGCATGATCCTTGGCTCCATATCCATGGGGCAATATTCATCATGAAATCCACAGACACTTTGGTTTCTTGCAAAAAAAGAATATCAGGATGTTGACTTCTGACTAATTCGCGAATAGCTTTTTGTCTAGGCCCACTATTTAGGCCCCTCACATTCCATGATAACACAATCATTTCGGGGGAGGAGGAAAATGTTCTTCTAAGGTCCTCACCAACCCTGATTCAACTAAGTTCTCTCCAATCATTTTGAGCCTATCCAAATCTTTCCTTCTTCCTACCTTTACATTTTTGTCTGTAACTCCTTTCTTGCTATCCTTTTGTAGGATCCCCAAGCACGGTGGGGCTTTTCCTTGCTTTTCCCCCTTATCCTCCCCGGCTTGTGAGTCCTTCTCCCCAATTTATGCACCTTGTCCCCTTGCCACCAATCCTGCTGCTAGATTCAGCGCTTCCCCTTGTCTATCCAAAAGCATTAGAGTAGGCAATTCTGCTGTCTGCTTAGGAGAAAATGGCGTGACACTAGCAGCCCATTCACCCTCCTCCATCCGATCCTCTCCGCTAGTTAGACATGGCAGAACCTCTTGTTGTCCCAACTCCTCCAGCATCTCAAATCTGTTGTAGGAATCCTCCCCTTGTCGCTCTAGAAACGTCCTCTTAAGTCCTTTGTTTTTACCCTTGGATTTCACTTGCATGAATCCTTCAGAGTCCTTTCTTCCCACATTTCCCGTCTTCCTTCCTTTATCTTCAGGGATTGCCCTGTTCAAAGGAGGCGCAAGAGAAGGTTGTTGTTCTATCATTTTATTCTTCGGACACCTTCGAACCAAATGTCCATACTCGTGACAAAGGCGGCAACGAAAAGGCAGGGTCTCATAATCCAGTTGCTGAAGCCACGAGTATGTTCCTACACACATTTCAACCGCGTTCGGCAGCAGTCTGCTCAGGTCAACTTCCACACAAATTCTTGCATATGTCATGATTTTCTTCCCCAGCGTTTGTGTTGATGCCCCCACCGGTTTTCCTATTATTGATGCAATCAAAAGCAGTACATCTTCACGGCAACATTCAATCGACATTCTAGGTAAGCGCACCCACACAGGTACCCTGCTTGGTAGCTCTTCAGTGGGATTAAACCCAGCCTGCCATGGTTTCATGAAAAGTCTAGCTTGGTTAAAAAAATATGGTCCCCCTTCAAACACCCTGTTCCTGTCCTCCAAACTGTTGAAAGTCACCATGAAAAAGCTGTTAGCCAGCAGCATCATCTCCATTTCTCCAGCTGGTTTCCATACTCTCCTTGCCCAATTCTCCAAGAAGGGGAGAGAGACTTTCATCCCCAGGAATTTGCAATACAAAGAGTGTTTGGAGTAATACTCCACATCCTCTGCAATCATGTCAAAAGGAATAACTAATTTTGGCCTTTCATTACAGCGCTCCAAGCAACCATTTACCTTATTAATTCTGGAACCAGCATTTGATCCACTGCCTTGCATTCCTGAGAACTGAATGGCATCAGCAATCCCCTTCAGTTTGGCATCCTGCCCTTGAGGTCCCTTGCCCACCACATCTTTGAAGCTCCTATCTCCCTTCAGGACGTTTTGATTCCCCTGTTCCATTGTGGTGCCTATTGCCCCTTCACTCTCCTTCTGGCAAAGCAGTTTCCCCCCACCGCGTTTTCTACTCAGCAGCTGCCTTCCCACCCAACCTGCTCGCGTTTCCCTCCCGTTCCACTCCCACGCACCACCTTCCACGGCCAACCCGAGCTAGGGCACGGCTGCCTTAGCTACTCTGCGAACTGCAGCGTTCGCGCTTCCTCTCCATCGCCCAGCCAAAAAACGGTGGTTTGGATCCTCAAAAGATTGTATTTTATTATAGAGAAAATTTGTATTTAATTTAACTTTTCCACACTTAAATTCTTATTATTTAAATAAAACCTTTCTAAATGTAAAATTTTAATTAAATTATATTTGTTTTACAACTTTATATATATATATATATATATATATATATATATATATATATATTATATTTGTTTTACAACTTTATATATATATATATATATATATATATATATATATATATATATATATATATATAATTATTGGGCTGCAGGAATCAGTCTAGCACGGGCCCCTATAACTTGCAGTACGCCTGGTAAACTTTTTAACGTGACCGGCAGCGCTGGCGTGATACGCCCTCCAGTACCACGGGGCGGGGGGGACTAGAACCCGTGACCAGTAGAGCCACAACGGAAGTACTTAATCAACCGGACTAGGACTCCCACAACTTTTTATATATTATTTCAATATATAATTCTCTTTATTTTAATAATTGTAAGAAAGTAATATCTCTATAAATTTTTAAAATATATATTTTATTATAGAGAAAATCCATATTTAATTTAACTTTGTCATGCTTAAGTTTTTATTATTTAAGTCAAACTTTTTTAAATGTAAAATTTCAATTAAATTATATTTGTTTTAAAACTTTTTATATATTATATGTTTTTTAATATGTAATCATTTAATCATTTTATTTTATATAAATTAAAAAGTAGAAAATCTTATAAATTTATTACAATTTTTAAAAAAAATTATTATCATAATAAATTTATATTATTAAATATATTATTCAAATATATATATATATATATATATATATATATAATTTATTTTTAAAAAGTAAAATTATATTATTTATTAAAAATATTATAATATATTATAAAAAATTATAACATAAAATCACACCCCAGAGTCACTTTCTAGCAGATCACCCAAGAATCCCCCAATAGCCGACAACCCGGTCTTCAACCAAATTGAAGAGGAAGATATGGAAGCCGCACCCAAATGGGTTTGAGAGAAAGGTTTTCAATGAGAGGATTAAAATATGGAAACTAGGGCTTAAGAAAAAGAAGATGATGATCACAACTCCAAGATTTAGCATGTAAAATTTATTACAATCAACAAGATTATCAAAAACTACAATGAAAACATCTATGCCATAGGGGTAAATTTCCAAACTACCCTCCAAAACAAGCCGTTAATAGTCCGAAAGCCATTTATGAAGTGTAGGAAGGGAAGGCCAAAACCTATCAAAACAAAAAACTAAACACTTTCTGCATACCATTCGTCACCTTCTAACACCTCCTCTAGAGCCTCCCTCTCAAATTTCACAACCGATAAATCCTTAGCCACTATCAAAACCCTACGCTGCTCTCTGTGGGAAACCAAATTGCCAACAAAAGACCTAGCTTCACTAAAATCCTACTTTACGAGGTGGTCGGTTGCGCAACCACCCCCACTCTCATCTTCCCCACCCTAAGTCTGCGGATGCCTCCATATGACCAAAATTATTTGAGGTCCCCCTGTCTGGATGAAAGGGAGACACCTTACCTTCGCCATTCTTAGCTAACTCGGAACGATGTAGTTGATACATTGTAGAATGAAGATCTCCCTCCGACTCTATCACTGCCTTATAGCACTATTTGGAGGAAACCCTATCCACGAGGGAGCGCAACATCGACAGCGATGGTAGTCTAGAATTATAAAAATATATTATTATTATTATACCTTGATTCTAGGGAAGTGTTTAATAATTAATGACTCAATAATTTAATATTTTTATTTTATGAAATGTATATTGAACCATTAAACTTGTATTATTTAAGTTATTCGATTTTTTTTCTCACATAATAAATAAAAGGATGTTTCAAGAATGTTTTAAGATGCCACGAATACATTAATGCTATATATATAAGGTAATGTAATAAAACTATTTGTATAAATTTTATTGGAAACAATAATATTATTTGATGGAATCAAACCATGGATATTTTTAAGGAGATTAATTGGACATGTAATTTATGTGGAAAGGCACCTTCACCGATTACATGAGATGGAAAATTAAGGTATCCTGATATTTTAAGAAATTAAAAAATATAACAGACCAAAATGTGCATTAGTTCATGGCCATCATTATGATGCCACCGAGCTTCTCGAACAATCCTTCGCAATTTATTATCCCTTAAATCGGAGACCTTTGACGGCCATCACGAAGCCGCGGAGAGGACGCTCTCAAACAGGCCGCCCACCACTGACATATTATTATATATTTGTTTTCCTTAAATCACAAGCTTAACCGGCTGGATTCCCCTGTCGACCGTTGGAACCGGCTGGGATGACAAAATTAGTTTTGATGATCGTTGGACTCGTATTTGTCTCGTAAGTCATTGAAAATGACCAATACTTACTCGCAGGTTATAAATAAATCAGATATTCTAAACCGGACGGAGATCAGTTTGAAACTAAACGTGATTCGAAGAGGAAAACGAATTTGTAAGTATGAAAAAGAGAAAAAATGGAATATGGTATTAAAATAGTATGGCAAAAGATGAAGAGACGGAGTCAGCGCACACTGCGTTTTAAAAAAAGTTAAATTTTGCTATTTTATTCATCGTCATATCTTTTACACAAATTTGTACCAATTTAAAATATATATTTCATACATTTTACATAACACATTTTTTTAAGAATGAAATTATACACATTGAGAAAATGAATATTGAATTAGCTTTCAAGTTGCAACTTCTAAAATAAGATGTTTTTTCCAAATATATTTATCAATTTTTTTATATATTTTAAAAAATATATTATTCGATTTTTTATTATTTTTTACCTAATTTTAATATTAAAAAAAAAAAAAAACTTTTAGTTTGAAATGTATTTTTGATTACAAAATTGAATGTGAATATCTTGTTAAAAAATTAATAATTCTACTTTGTATTCATTATAAAATTATTCAAATCAATCATATTACTATTAAAATTTCACATTTTTCTTATAAAAGATAGTTATTTGATATAGAAAATACTCCCCAAAAAAAATGTCAAACATGAAAAATTAAAATTAAAAATATCCCAAGTTCAACACAATAGGTGATACATAAACTTTAAAATCTACTAACCTAAAAAAACATCATTTAAAATAAAAAATACAACTTTATATATATATCCATTAATGTAATTTTTAATTCATATTTTTTTAAATAAATTATCTCTTTTTTGAAATAATGTATTTCTTTTTTTGCTAAACATTTTGAATTATCAGCAATAATCTTTCCTTGGAAAAAAAATTATATATATTTTCCTATTAATTAATTGTAACAATTTAATAATTAAATATTTTATGAGATTTTAAAGGTTAATACATTTAAATCATAATTAAATATTTAATAAAATTTATATCTTTTTTTAGATTTTCATAATTATTTTTTATATATGAATATTGTAAAAAATCACACATGAATTAAACTTTTATATTTATAATTATTATAAAATTACATGGTATTAAAAATATAGTTAAATTATAATTAATTAAAATTTAAGTTGAATATGACTTCTTATTAACTTTTTCTCTCGCTTCTGACTATTATGGAAGACCCTCAGCATTTTGAATTTAATTTGAGTAGGAAAATCAGAACACCAATCTAGACAGAAGATCCTTGCTACACAAAAGACCGGAAGCTCTACTATGTTTGGCCATCTTGGGCAGAAGGCCATCTCTATTGGAAAGATTGAAGTTGCTTCCCTTCCTACTCATAGAAGAAGCTCCCATGTATCTGATGATTTAGGACATAAGGTCATTGCTACATGAAAGACTGACTCCACTTCCCTTCATGCTCATGGTAGAAGCTCCCACATGTCTGGCATTTTTAGGGAAAAGGTCATCATTGAGTGGAAGACTAATTTTGCTTCCCTTCTTGCTCATGGAAAAATCTCCTCTAAGTCTAGTGATTTTGGGTAGAAAATTTTTGTTACGCAGAATATCACTGCACAGAAGATGAACCTTGTGCGAAAGACCATTGCAGAAGGCACAAAACACATAGTTATTGAAATACTTTCCCCTTCCCCCTCTCAGCGAAAGGCAGAACCCCTACTACCAATAGAGTCATGAATGTCATGAAACTAGAAGTTGTGACGAACCCTTGAAAGCATATATCCTTCACTGAAGTAGTATCTTGTAAGATAGATCCAAAATTAGATCCCTAACATCTCAGACCTTCCTCTTCTGACCCTCTTGTGATCTTTGATGAGGATGAGACTAGAAAAGTGATCAAATCAAAAGAATTCTTTTGAGCCAAAGGTCTCATCTATAGATTCATGGATGACAAGCTAAAACTTCAATAATTGCATGGTTGGATCTTAAAGCATTGGCAACCCCTCCTAACAAGTACTCTTGATATTTACCCTTGTGGAAAAAAATTCTTTATTATTATCTTTCACAATATTGAAGACAAGGAAGAAATTCAAAACAAATTGTGGTGCTTGAATCACCACCCCCTGGTCATCAAACCATGGTCTCCTCCCTTCAACCCCCTCACATAACCAGTTAATTTAAAATCCATTTGGGTTTACCTGCCTTGTCTTCCTCTTCAATTTTGGACTAAATCCAATCTAAATGCTATTGGAACTCACTGGGTGATTCCCTGCAAATGCATCCAGATTCTGATCATTTTAACCACATTAATTTTGCCACATTTTTGGTGAATATTTATACTTTCAAGAATTTGCCTTAAATATCACTTTACAAGTGGGGGACCACTCTTGGTTCCAACCCCTGGATTACAAAGGTTTACTATTTCATTACCGTAGTTGTTGTAATACAGGGTATTTGACTAAAAAATGTAGTTCCCTAATGAAAAAAAGAAGGAATCCTCTTGGTGGAAAGACTGCAATCTTGACCATCTACAGGTGGATGCTGAAGAAGATTCAAATAGTTTTGATAGAGATTCTATGTCACCTTTAGAAGATCATGAACCATTTGCTTCAAATGAGGACCTTAAAAGTACCCCTAAATTTGGAGATTTTCTGCTAAAAGATCTTATCTCTCTAAGGAAAGATATGAACACAGTAGTCCCCTTCGCTCCAGTCTCCTCCTCTGAGAAAAACCCAGGAATGAAATTATCTAGGGTAGAAACATCTGAGGACCCAATAGTGAAAGACAAATCCTAGCCCTGTGTTGGTACAGAAGATAAGGAAGGTTGGACTAAGGTTCATAAAAATAAAACATGTACAAGCCCAGTGTTACAACCCTCATGTATGATCCTTTGCTTAGGGGGAATTTGGGTAGAAACTCCTTGCTCAGAGGGACTCCAAATAGAACCATAAAATACAATTGTTGAAGGCAAAAAGAAAGTGGAAGATCGCTGAAAATATATGGAAAGTGGTTGGTCAAAACTACTCTTTGGTCTCTCTTGTTAGTTGTGTTTGGCATGTTGTTATTATGCTTACCCTATTGCAGCTAGTAGAGGCATCCCTTTTGTGCATAAATATTTTATCTTCCTCTCCTTTGTATTAAGTTTTAGAATCTTCAAAACCCATAGCATTTACCTTATCAGATAAGAAATAAAATTATGTCGCATGATCGAATTAAAAAAAACATTACTTTTAAACAATGCTACTTAATGAAAAACTATGTCTAATATATAAAAGGTTTGTAATGCAATGTAGACTTTAAAATGAGCATGTGTCTTATTAAAAAATATTTATAAAATATATATATATTTTTATATAATTTGAAGTGGATGGTAAATTAAAATTGTATAATAGTTATATATTTTTTAAATTATTAAAATATTATAGATGTGTCATAATCTAAATTTAAACTATACCTTTAATATAACAAATATTATGACAACATTTTTTTTTGGTTAAATGTAAAATTTATTATAACACATTTTTAAAAATATATAATTTTATTAATTTATATCAGATTTAAAAAATAAAAAATTAATATATTATAAAAAAATTATATATATATGAAAGATGGATAATATTCTCTCTAATTTTTCATATTTATATTTTAATGTGAACATATTATTATAGTATGTATTGTTATTTTATATTAAAAATTGTAAAAAAAAGTAATATCTATACATTTTAAAGAATTACATTAAAAACCCATATTTTCTTAACTTTGTCACACTAGCCTTGCTACTATTTAATAATATCAATGAGAATATTTAAATTTTTAAAAAGATTTATATATTTTTTTATATTTTTATAAAACATATAACAATTTTATAATTTTAAAAATTAAAAGTAGAAAATATAATTTTTTATAATAAATTTATTAAATTTTAATTTCAAAATTTATTATTAAATCTATATTACTAAATGCACCATTCAAATAATAAATATATACATTTTCAAAACTATTTTGAAAAATAAAATTATATTACTTATCAAATATTATTTATTTTTAATTTTTTAAAATTCATGGTAACACATAATCATGTTGAAAAGCTCAACATATTATAATATAAAGTTTATAAAAACTACACCAAATAAGGGGCACACAGTGCCAAGTCCCCTTCAGGTAATTTGCAGAGTAGTAGTTCAAAATTTAGAAAATTAGAAGATGAATTGTTTTCAATAGCCTTCAGAGTACCAATCTACAATTTTGAAGCAAGGATGCAAGATATATGACAATATGCATAATGATTTGCACACTATTCAACCAAAAAGCCATGTCAGGAAGGATTTTAGATGTTTCTCAAGTCTAGAGAAGCTATTTATACTCTAATTATGTACAAGAGTCAACAAAAGATTGTCATCATCTCCCATATACAATATAGGCACAATACTTTTAATTAGGTGAAATCATTCAGTCATAATATATAAAATACAAAATAAAAAATATGTGAAGCACCACAATAGGAGATTGACTAAATAGAAGTCCATTTCAATAGAGAGTTAAGTGTAATAGATTAAAAGTTAGAATCATTATGTGCAGATATTGAAATGGATATTATATCATATACAAACTTAGTTTTTGAATATTCTTTTCTAAATTTTATGTTGATTCAATCATCGTTTGTTGGCCCTGAAACTACCTAGCTCAAGGAATGGATTTTTAAACATGACAACTCTTGACCCTTCCATTTTTAGTAATATACAGGGCAAACAACTAAGCCGTTGAGTATCATATGACCTGGGTTCAATGGATCTGAGTAATAACATGTATCTATTTTCAAACATGGTAAAAGAACTACTATTGAGTTAGATTGGAGGACAACTAGGGACTCAACCCAAGTATAATTTTGAGGAAAATACTAGAGATTTTAATACACACCTGAAGAGAGAATGATCATGAAATGGTAAATAGCTTAGTAGTATAAGGAAAAAAGGAGATTCTTAATGTAGAATGAAATTCATCATTGTTATATGCCACAAGTTAACAATCACAAGCTAGAAAGGCCCATAAGAAATAACACTGAAACTGTTGGCCATATTAGTACCACCCCTTTTCCACAAATGTGATATATGAAAAATAATTACCAATGCCCAACCACCCAATACACACAAAACTTTAGGGGAGCCCATTTTTTATATTGAGTGATCCCGGATTCTAATTTTATTGATTTGTAACAATAACAATAAGAACATTCAAACAAATTCATATTGAAATAACTTACATTTTGCATCATTTCATCCAAAAGGGGCAAATCAAGGCCTTCTCTAAAATCAATTTCATGGACAACTCTTATTTTCTCAATGATAGGATGCCCCAAATCATATGATTCTTTGTTCATCTTTATGCCTATGATCTACCATGCATAAGATAAATCTAGACTCAGAGTTTGCATTATAACCAAAGCAATTCTACCTCAGAGGATGCCATAATAAAAACAAACATGGGGTAAAGAACCAAATTTAAATAAATAATAAAACCAATAGGGCAATGGAGACATACATTTCCATTAGGGGGCAAAGCAAGGGTTGTGCACATAAGATAATATCTTGTAAACACACCAATCTCTATAATCTTCTTGGAATGGTTGTGTCAAGAGTAAATCCTATTGCATAGTATGTCATGGCCACCCAAACAATTGACTCCACAAGTGACATTGGAATACTCAACAATAAGTAGAGAAGAGAGATTTAATATATAAAATAAATTTATCTTTCCAAAAATGATAAGTATTTAAATTAAGAAAAAAAAATATTTAAAAAAAAAATCAAAATGTAATGGATAATAAATTATATCAAGATTTGTATTGTCAAACATTCTAGTTAGATATAGATAGATATATGTACTTTGATATATAAAATAATTGAAATACGAAATATATGTCTAAATTATTATAGGATTCCCATATTTAAAAAATTAAAATTAAAAATAAAAAGATGTTAAACACATTTTGATCAATAATACAAGATTCAACAAATTTCAATTTTAACCATCGTCTAAGTTGTTTGAGGGGAGGAGGATGATGATGGTAATGGTGATGTTCATGTTGCAAAAGTGATTACAAAAGCGATTGAGCTTTCAATTTTTTTCTTGTGATGCTTCTCTGGATAGTGCCATGAAGGTGTTTTTGGGTAGTGATGTTATGAGAATAAGGATGGAGGCACTTCATATGGGCTCGAAGCCTACTTTTCCTTAGTTGTCTACATTTGACATGTATTGAATGTTGCCAAGGCATCATAGCAGTAGGATTACAAACAACACAATGTTGAAAGCCATTGCCATTGTTATGATTATGATAAAAATTGTGGTAAGTAAAAAATACAATACGGAAGGTGAGGCACAGAAAGAGGGTCCAATTACATGAGATGCAACTCAAGACAATGCATAGGAAGAATTGAACCAACACAACAAGGCTTATTATAGAAATCCAAGAGTCAAATATGAGCCATGCATGAAGGCATCTATCTATTGTGTGATGGCACATGATGTATAAGGTTTATATGTTCAAATTCTACCTACCTCCCCATGACCCTTCCTATCCATAAAAAACTATCATGTGACTGTGACATATGCCCTTCTGGTAGAGGAGATGATTTCAAAGTTTTGAGAGATGCAAAACATGCCATAGCATGCTATTTTTTTTCACCAATAAAAAATCATTAAATAATATTTTTTATTTATAATATTAACAGACTTGCTACCTTCTTTGTCAAAATATTAAACATTTTCTAGCACAAAAAACACTCACCTGAAATTGGCCAAACAAACATGGAATAATCATAGTTTAAAGGCAAGGGAATGCAGTAGATAGCCCTTCAAGACTAATAACATAAGCCGTGAACATGAAATATTGTGAGCTCTTTATGATTTATTATGGATTCTTTATAAAATTATAACATTTTTACAAATTTTTATCATATTATTACTTATTTAATATTTTTAATTATAGTTAATGATAGAATTTTAAATTTACAATAAAAAATATTTGAAATTATTATAAATATTCTAATATTTATTAATTACAATAAAAATAAGGATTATTTAGAATGTTATTTTAAATATTTCAATATTTAAAATAATTTTATTTTAATTTATATTTAATTAAAAAAAATTAGATCATTGTAGATATTTCACATTCTATTTAAAATATTTTTAAATATTAAAAATTTATGAAAACAAGTACATACATATTTAAATATTTAATGTTTTTTTCAATATTTAAATTTGAATTATTAATATAAATATATTACCATTTAAAAAGTGGGTCACTACCTCTTAAAGTATGAATAAACTTTAAGAAGTATTGAATAACCAATGGACATTAATTATTTTAACTATTTACTTTTTTAAGTTTATTTTAAGCTATTAACTTTGAGTTTATTTTGAATCCTTAATATTCTAATGTTTAATTGATTTTTTTTTTTTTTTAAACATAAATAATATGGTTTATCAATAATTTTATAAAAAAACAAGAATACATTTATAATATGTATATAATAATTAATAAATTAAAATTTTTTACATAATTTTTTTTTGAAAATAATAATATTTTAATATATTATTAAAGAAACATCACATTTTTTGGTTCATGTTTAATATTAAAAAGTATGATTGATTTTATTTGGAAGAATCAAACCATAAATATATGCGCACTTGTTGTCACCTTTCAAAAATAGATATGAATATGCAAGTTCACATAATGTAGGGTTGTAAATTTTTATATCTTGAGAATTAGAAGGTTATATTGTCTTATCATGTATTTCAAGAAGAAGGTTTTAAATTCAATTAATTAACATACAATCATAATTTAAAATAAAATAAAATAAAATAATATGAATCATTTAAAAGGTTTTGGTGATGATTACAAAGCCATTATTTACGAAACTTATTTACATAATAAAATGCCTATAATAATAAAAAATGTTTTCTTTAACTTAAATTTTATACTTTCCTATTCTTAAAAGTTAATATTTTTTTAGAATTGCTGATGAAAAGAATTATATATATTTATTTGATTTAAAAATAATAAAAACATAAACATTTTTTTGTTACCATAAAACACTTAAATTTGTTGAGGAATTACATGGGATTAGAAATTAAGATATCATGACATTTTAAAAAATTAATGAAAAAAAACAAAACCAAAAAAAAACAACTAAACTATCTTAAATCTAAAAATGTGTATTAATTTAATGGTCATCATCAACATCAATGTATGAAAAAAGAAAATTATTTATTGAAAATGCATGTAAAAATGTTTTGAACTTTAAATAAAATTGAAAAATACGTTAAATAACTATTAGTTTATTAGTAAATTTATTTTACTTCCCACTAAATTTAACGATTATTGCTGAATATAAAAATGAGACACCATTAATGGAAACACTATTTAAAATGAAAATAGATTCAAATCTTAAATAAATTTCACCGACATCTTAAAAATAAAAGTTGAAGTGTTGGAAAAAATTGACCAACACTATAAATAATGAGATAAAATAAATTTGACAAGAAGTTCCTTTTAATTTTAAAATTAAATTCAAAAATATAAATTATTATATAAAACAAAATTCGCATAACAAACAACTAAGAAGAAGAAGATGATGAAAAAGTGAAAGCAGTGCGATGTAAATTCTAAGGGCTAAATCGAGAGGGGCGCACATCTCTCTCACTCAAAAGTCGGACGTCACTCTCTTAACTTTCACTCCTTTTTCGCTTGAGAAGAGATACATCTGCACGCAACCTCGGTTATTGACAGAGCATCTACTCATACATCATCCAATGGTTGACAGAACCGTAAAATAAAACCTCACTGTGACGTATCCGTGACCCTCTGTCAAAATAACGTCGTTTCCAAACACAAGGAAATTAAAAAACAAATTCCACGAGCTTCTAGAGCGACCCTGCGCAATACTCAGCCCAAATTAATTATCACAAAACTCGGAGACATTTGACGGGCGTCACGAAGGCGGCGCATCATGCGACGGAGGGGGCGCTCATAAACAGGGCGCCCACCATTTACATATTATTATATTATTACTTTTCTTAAATCACAAGATTTACTTGGATTCCACTCTCGACCTGGCAACTTCAATTTGGACTCAGTCAGCTTGATGGAGATGACAAAAATAGTGACGATGACATATTCCTGTTTTGTGATTTTAATTTTCCCCGTCTAATAAGTGTCTAAGGCACTAAAACAGTTATAAGAACAGTTGTGGTTATTTTAATCTATAATTTTTGAATCAGACAGTGAGAAGTAAGACTATTCTAAGGAAATACATGTTACATAGATTTAGTTGTTATTTATAAATTTGAGTTTAATTATATATTTATTGTTTCTTATTTAAAATTGTACGATAATTTTATTACGATAGATGTTTTGGGGAGAGTGAGGTGTCTTTTTTTCGTTGGTTGAGTATTAAATGTTTATACGGATTTTAATTATAAATAGATTGATTTTGATCAGCTATACATAAATGTAAATGAGTCCAATGATAGGACCAACACATCATAGAAATCGATACTCTGCGCCCTCCCTATTAACACCAATCTTAATCAATACAATCAGTGCCCCCATACAGATATAGGCCCCTGCAACTATAAATAAAGGGTGTCCCACATCATCCATCTATTATCTACGTGACATGACGATTTCACGAATAGGTGATCCCCGATTGACCCTATATAAGATTTATATGATAAGTGTGAATATATATATAGGGTCTCTTATGAAGGGACACTAACCATATTTGGACAAAGCATTCTAGAATAGATTCTCTTTTCGATTGTTAGAATCTCAATCATTAGAGTTTAATTTTCATTTTCATATAGGCCCATTCTGGATAGATAGTTCAAGTCAGCGTCACTCTAAATCTAATTAAACTATATATTGTTGGGCATTTCATGAGTTGAATGTGCACCCGCTCCCCTTCGAGGGGGGTCTCGAATAGATATATAGGCCCTCCTCAATATCTATATATTTAATTGGATGGCCCAATCTTACTCAACTCTGGGATATAGACCTACTTGAATGACTATATCATATTTATAATAAACACTCCCTACTCTTGAACTATCAATCCCCCTACTCTAAAAAGAGAAGGGGGGCCTCCCTTCCTTTTGAACTATCTAATCCCTCTATATAGAAAAAAGGGGACCTCCCCCAACAACTTATAATCTGAGGGTTATATATAGTTAAGTTGGCACTCAATCGAATCTATCTTTTTGTAATATTTTATTATACATCGATTCAATTGAATATTTATTTAAAACATTCCATTATTATATAATTATCATTTTCTTAACAAATAATTTTAAATCTTCATTTTTTATTTTGCAAGTGTTACGATTAACCATCAAAACTAAACTTCGTCATAAAAAGACATTTAAAATAATTTTAATAAAATATAAAGGTGAAAAAATTGAAAAGTTAAATTTGAATAAAAATACAAAGACGAAAATAACATCCAAATGAAGGCATTTGTGTTTTGTATAAACCGGTTTCTATATGATAAAAAAAATATTTTAAGTAACGTTTTATGCCATAAACAAATCAGCATTAACCTTAGAAAATAATAGGCACAAATCTCGCAAGGCACGCTATTAAAATTTGAATAAATGTTTGTGCGCTTTGATTTCCAAAGTCACCCTAATGATAAGACTACTCCAAAAATTTGCAAACAATACTTTTCTTAGAAGCACCTTAATTCTATTTCTTTAAATAAAAGTTCACACTAATTTTAAAAAAAAAATTATTCATGTTAAAAGTGGTAATTGCATGATCAAATTCCAAGCAATTTGATTTTTTATTAAAAAGATTCGTGACAAATTATCAACCATCCTTGGGAGGGTGAGCAGGACGGCGCGATGGGGGAGCATTATCCTATTTCATAAAACTTTTTAAATGTACATGTCATACCGGGTAGTCAGGGTATGGTGAGTAAAGCAATCAACGTTTTTGTTTTGATTGGAAAACCTTAGAAGTAAAAAGTTTTATCCATGGGAGTTTTGGGTGGTCAATCAAATTCGTAGGACAAGCTGGTGGCTATAATGAGAGTTAAAAAATGGCAATTTAAAATGTTTTTAGAGGAATCTTTTATTCTACTTGTGGAATCTTGAAGCCTCAATGACCATACACAAGCTTTCCTTTAAATTATATTTTTTTTTATTAAAAAAAATAAGTTTATTAAACTAACACATTCTTTATTAAACGAAAGGATTTTTTTTTTTCCCAAGGTTATCAAAAACCTTTTATCACAATTTAAATTGGGTTAAGGGAAATAATATTTTAAAAGAAAGTATAGTAATTTTAAACGGCACCAAAGAAATATGAGTATGAGTTGGGAAGTTAAGTTAAAGATCATTTTTACTTTGTCTTATTAAAGGTAGGTTATTCACTATTTTTAAGTTAAATATTTTAAAATGTAATGAATAATTTTGATAGATATATATTAATGTGTTTATAATATTTTTATTTTGAAAAAATTTTAGAGATTTTATAAAACGAAAAAATATTTATTTTTTTAGATGCATGTAATATATTATGTTAAGTTTTGTAAAGGAAGAATTTCATAATTTTCTAGAGAGACAGTACTTCAAAATAATTATATATACAAAAAAATACTATATACAAAAGAAGAATACAATAATAAATAAGGTTCTTTCAGATTAACAAAGATATTTGTGTGTGATTTAAAGGTTGCATGTTCTAGTGGTATCCTTTGTATTGATTATATTGTTTGTACTCAACCTAAAAATTCTTCATTAAAGACTCTTGGCATGAGTAAGACCAATGGAAAGGGTTATAAGGTATTGAAATTGTACAAAAGTCCATTAATAATTCAAGTTAAATGTATACGACAATTAAAAGATAATCTTTAAATTGATAAGCCCTATATTAAAACTGTCAAGTCAAAGTTTTGAATTGATATAGACAATGTTTAAATATGAAAATATGAATAGTTGTGTATAATAATTATAATGACACTAGTAAACCCAAATGAAAATGTTAATAAGCTCATTAAATATATTAATAAGATATTTTAAAAAAACATAATCAAAATTATCAAAAATATAAGATTTTAAGAACTCTTTCTCTCTTCCAACTCTATTATTTCATATTCTAAATGCCATTCCACATCCAATCTAATAATTAAAATAGATAATATATTTATTAAAACCATTAATATTATGCATTGATTTGGTTAATCCAATAATTAAATTATTAATTATAACAATGAAAGCTATCTAATATACTTTGTTATTTACTTGTTAATATTATGGTACTACTTAATACTCTATTTTTCTTGCAATGAACAAAATATTGTAACTAAAATGATAATTTACAAATGTTATTATGTATTAGGCTATATACTTAAAAAGGAAGACTGAAATTTAGTTATATTCTATCTCAATCTCATTCTATTCTATCTCACTTTTGGGCATTATGTTATATTATTATAAAGTGGAACGAATTCAGTTATTCTTCTTTATGATTGGATAAGAACGATAAGGTGATGTATTTAAATGTTCTTCTTAATATCATATTAAAAATATTAACTAGTAGTGATTGAATTAACAAGATTCAACTTTTGTTTTAAAGTACACATGTAATATTGAGAAATAAGTGGAGTACAAAAAGGATTTTTATAAGAACTTAATTGTTTGATTATATATTAGTAATCAATGCGGTTTTGGTTATGAACATTAAATATTATGAAAACAATATTTTTAAAATAAGATTTGTGTTAAATGAAAATATAGTTATAGGCAAATATGCTTTTTAAGATTATGTCTAGTCATATTCAGATTGAAAATTCATAATGATATTAATAATTTTTAATAAAATATTTTAATTATTTAAGTTTTTGATTTGGGTGTGTAAGAGTTAATGGTATTATGAGGAAACATATTATTATGTGGTTTCATATTTTAATTATTGAAAGATTTAATAAAGTGGAAAGAATTTAGTTATTTTTCTTTACAATTTAATAAGAAAGATACGACGGTGTATTTAAATGTTCCTCTTAATATCATATTAAAAATATTATCTAGTAATGATCGAATTAACAAGATTCAACTTTTTCTTAAAGTTTACATGTAATATTGAGTAATAAATAGAGTAGAAAAGGATTTTTATAAGAACTTGATTGTTTGATTTATTTATGTTTTTTATTTGGATGTGTAAGAGTTAATGGTATTATGAGGAAACCCATGATTCTGTAGTTTCATATTTTAATTATTGAATGACATGTCTCGGCTATAAGAAATTGCATATTAATAAGGTAGATATCCATAATACCTCTCTTTATATAAATAATTTTGAATTAAGTTATTACTTAAAATTTATTATATATTAATAATGATCAATATTATGTAAAACCATTTTTGACATTTTAAAATATTATTTATTATTCTAATTTGTATAAAATTTTAATTATAGAAACCTTCTATACAAAAATATAATTTTGACTAAAATATTAATTATCAATTTGCATTCAATAATGATAATCAATTGAATATAATTGTAAATTCTAATAATTATTAGATAAAAAAAAAATGGACCTTAGCTAAGGCAAATTAAATGATTTGCACAACAAATCATAATATATACTCTTGACCCAAATTAACGAAACCCTGATTTCAATTCATCATTGAATGATTAAGATTTGTAAATTTTTGAGATGATGGTCATTATACAAATTCACCCTGAGTTTCTTTTTATTAGTCCCCAAGGGGGACTATTGTCTTCAAGCTTGCTTAACGGGTGATTACTGCTGCATGTCTCTGCGAATCAAATTTTCTCAATCTCCGTGTTTATATTATGCGATGCTTTAGCGAAGGTTAGGAACGAAATATTTAACAAACAATATAAAATAATAATAATAATAGCTATCATTTTCTTATTGGCAGAGGAAAATAGATGTTATAGGCAGCTTTACGTAGTCCAAGACAATTACGACAGTCATCATAAGCTGTGTTAATCGCGGTGACAACAGTGTTTTTGCTTTGGACGGGGTGGGCGGTGGTTTCTTATTGCATAGTTGGGCGGTGCTTTCATATTGCATAGTTGGGCGGTGCAGACAACTGGTTGCCATATCAAGTTCTGTTATTTTCTTTTCTTTAACTCAGTCCAAGAGTAACACCGCCACCATTCTTTTTTTCTCAGCTGTTTCAACTCAAGCGGAACAACATTCCATTTCAGTCAAGGATTTCAACGGACTCAGAAAGCCCCTCTGCATTTTCAAAACAATACAAATATGCATTTATCTCAATGTCTGGAGATGGCATATATATAATGTATATGTACTGTTGGCATTTTTCTTTCTGGGAGTGCGAGCTGCTTCACGTCTATTTCCTGGATTTCTGCCAGACAAGGGGTTTCAGCTTTTTTATTTTAACTCTATTTTTAAGGTTTCCCCCCCTTTTTTTTTCGTGATGCAATTTTACGTTTTTAGAGAATTTTTGTTTTAAAACTCATTTTTACCTAAACATGGACCGTGTGCAAGATATGGTTTGAAGTACCTAAGTTTGCCGCTCAGCTTGGATAATTTTCCAAACTGCTACTGGGCAAAGATTGTGAAGATCTCTTGCATGTGGGCAGTGACAGGGGCACTAGCCCTGTTGAATGGAAAGTTATTTGTATTTTTTGGAGACTGTCTTCCCGTGTTACTTTGATGGGATTCCCATAATTAAATTTTCTATCAGTGTGCAGGTTTTGTTTCATCTTTCTGCAGTTGTATCTGAAGCTTAACCGTTGTCATCGTTTAGTCAGAAATCCTTCTAGAAACATCTTTTCCATGTACCCTACATGATTAGTGTACATTTTATACAGATATGCTTCAATTTAATTCATTTCTGTTCGTTGGTGGCCCAGGTTGAGGGCGTTGTTGCTGAAGGTGGGAGATAGCTAAGCATTTGGGATACATTCTTCCATATTACAGGTCAACATCCTAACACATTCCTTCTTTCTTAAACAACTCATATCCTCAACAAACAGAAAATGATTTCAGGCACTTGTTTATACCTATTACCAGGACACCGTTCGAAAGATAAATAAAAAATTTAGTCTATGAAAAATATAGATTTTAAGGGAAATTCTGTCAGGGTAACATTAGATCTTGTTATGAGTTTTGCCTCTTATCTAAATAATTTATTCATTGACTCTGACCTTGGGTTTTCCAAACCATGTCATGGACTTGAAAGTTGCCAAACGCCTCAAGAGGTCTGTTCGGTCGCAAGGTCTACACACAGGTGCAGGTGAGCTACTTGATGTCGATGTAGATTTTAGATTGTTCCCAGATTATCTATGGGGTAGTGTACTGAATCCTGATGATGATGGGCCCTTTGACATCTGTCCGGGCATGGCTTTATGACCACTATTTGCAATTTCGGGTGAAGGGGTTCCAGGAGAACTGTTAACATACCCAAAAAAATTAGCTGAAAATGGTTTGAATATAAATTATTTGCCCAGAGAATAAAGCATCAATTTGATACACAGTATCAACAAGAATTTACTTTAAAGCCAAAATCGAATGGGAAGTCTCGAAATATTTTCAGAAAACAACGCATCATAAAACTTATCATTTCCAAATGCAAGCAATCAGTACAATATTGTCATTATTATGGGTTTTATCCTGTTGGAAAGGTGCCACCATTGTTATGTTTTGTAGCCTTTTGACCTTGCCAAAATTTCAAAAGAAAAGTATGGGATATTACTTTATTGTGTATCCTTCCCCTATATTTTGTTGGAACTTGGCATATATACTTATTGTATATATGTTTAGGCTATACCCACATTGTATCTGTTTGGTAGGATGACATAGTCTATACCCATAGTGTTTCACTGTATTTTTATTGTATATTTATTATCCCATATGTAAAATGCAAACCAGTTTTTTATCTTTTTTATTGTTTTTTGGTAATGAGGTATTGTGCTATATTTCGTTTAGGATTTAGGGTTTCTATGGTGGATACCTAACAAGTTCATATTTAGGTATGACGGAATCACTTTGTTTGCTGATTTTTCTGCAGGATATGGTTTTTTTTGTTTTGTCATCACATATCTGTTTACTAATCGTTAAGTACAACAGGATATTTTCCTTTCATTTTTGTCAACTCTTTCTTCCATTTCACATTATGGTTTTTATTCTTCATTGTTTAAACCTTATCTTTGGTCTTTACGTTTATGTGACTGTTTTCCAATTATTACCTGTTTGTTTGTTTGCGTCTCTGTTGAGGGCTACTTATTTTAGGTAACTGTCAAATGCAATTTCTTTTATTTGCTATTTATTTCCTTTAAATAAATATATATTAAAAAAATATACAACCTGTCAGCTATAGCCTGTTGATTTCTAGTGTTGAGGCTGGGGCAGGCTGCACTAGATAATATAACTGTTGCAATCATCATTGGGCATAAATGAAACAGTGACGTTTGGTAGTGTTGGCATCTTAGGAAAAGGCCAAAATGACCTTATTGATATGATAAGAATTCTAATAAAATAGGCTACCCTAACGAACCTATATAGCTCTTGAAAGTTGCCAAACACCTCAGGATGTCTCTTGGGTCCCAAGGTTGGCTCCCTCCAGTTCTACTATAGGGCATCTCGACTAGCTGCTCTAATGATACAATCACCCATCTGTCCCTACATTGTGGAAACACCTGTTGTTTCACAGAATTCATATACACACTAATAGTTCCACAGCCATACACCTGAAAACCATCATGTGTACGTCCTACTTTAGGCAAAAACTGGATATCATGCTGTTGTGCATATGCCACAATGACTTCCTTCAAACTCAAATGAGGTGAACCCGAAGAATTATTCAAATGGACCTCCGTGGCATATGCCAATAATGTTGTGTCTTGTTGTTGAGCATATGCTGGTGCTGCTTCTTGATGCTGAAGTGCCTGAAATTGGTGTTGTTCTGACACCCTAAAATAGCCTAAATTTTCTCTAGCCCGAGGTTGTTCAGCAGTAGTCATACGCTCTACAGATTGATTAATCATTTCAAGGACTACATTTAAGTGAATTCTGATACTCGCATTAGCATGGAGGTCAGGGTGAAGAAGTCCTCTGAACCACAAATACCACTGTTCTACTTGAGGGAAATTAGGATTTGAATACAGCCAATGGCACAGAAAGTGTTGCAACTTTGAGAAAAAAGCTGCCTCCAACATTGCAACCATATGATGTACAGGAATAGCTGGCACCCAATCCATAACCCAAGTGAATTGATCTGTGTGCTGATTAGTAGGGTAGAATTGATCTAGTTGCTGATTACCTGAGTTGATTGTGAATGTGAATTCCTGTAACACTGTCTTCAATTTAGGCAGAATAAAATGAATAATCAGCTACTCCCAACTTACAAGATCAAATACAGTTTTCCAAGGGAATAAAATTGCATACGCAGATGCATCACTTGCATGCCAAAGCGTGAAGCTCATTTCCCAGCTTGTATTGAATGGGAACATATAAAGACTCCATCCGCTGCCCCAAAACTAGAAGCCATGGATGCAACCATGCATGAATTGGTATGGTCTCCCTAAGAGTATCCCAAGAGTCTACCGCCATCGTTAATTTGGGCATCACTATATGTTCCAAAATGGTATCATGTACCAAAGGTGGTAACAATTTCTCCTTGTCCCATGTTTCCATGAACCGTAACATAGGTTTTGGATCCCTGGGCTAATTATAAAAGTTAACGTGATTTTTCTAATAATAAGGTCAACAATAATATTGAAAGCGAGAAAATAATTTCTTGGATTCTTTTTCAGAGTTTAGTTATAAAAATAAAATTTAATAGGTCAGCTAAACATACATTGGGTAATCAAGAGGTTTTCAACCTTGAAACATTCTTATGAGGTATGGCAAAGCAAAAGCAGATGCAATCCATGACAAATTGTACATTATTATTTTGTAATCCTTCATAGGTATTTGGATTTCAAATCCTCAAAGACACATGGAAGAGATTTGAAGGTCATGGTACATGCCTGGACACTTTGTTGAGCTCTATCCACTGTCGGAATAATATTCTCTAGATTCTCTAACTGTTGCGTCTGTTGTGCAGCCTCTTTCCCAAGCCGCTCCTTCTCTTTGTAGTGTATTCCCACACACACTGTCTGATGTCTTAAACTCTGATCAAACCTCTGAACATCTGTCTCGGTCATATAAACAATCAAGCTCACATTGTGCTGATGCTCTGGCAAACAAGTGGAATCAACAGCGTCAGCCTCTTTATTCTCCCTGAAGATAGATCCAGAAGTGGAATCCCAAAAATTGGGTTTAAATCTTTCATGCAGCCGATTCGAGGAAAATTTAACACAGCCTCAGTCTCATTGAAACCCATACCCATAGGCTTTGGCCAAAAAAACTAATTATTGATGCCTAAAAATCTTGTAAGATAAATTAACTTTTTTAAATTTTATTTTCTTCTTTTTAAAAATCCTTGCCCTGCCAGGGAATGATAGGAATGATTGAAACAATTATAGGAATCGATTGAAATGGAAAACTATCATGTGTACGTCCTACTTTAGGCAAAAACTGGATATCATGCTGTTGTGAGTATGCCACAATGACTTCTTTCAAACTCAAATGAGGTGAACCCCAGGAATTTTTCAAATGGGCCTCCATGGCATATGCCAAGAATGTTGTAGCTTGTTGTTGAGCATATGCCGGTGCTGCTTATTGATGCTGAAGTGCCTGAAATTGGTGTTGTTTTGACACCCTAAAATAGCTTAAATTTTCTCTAGCCTCAGGTTGTTCAGCAGTACTCATACCCTCTATAGATTGATTAATCATTTCAAGGACTGCATTTAGGTGAATTCTGATACTCGCATTAACATGAAGGTCACGGTGAAAAAGTCCTCTGAACCACAAATACAACTGTTCTATTTGAGGTAAATTAGGATTTGAATACAGGCAATGGCACAGAAAGTGTTGCAACTTTGGGAAAAAAACTGTCTCCAACATTGCAACCATATGATGTACAGGAATAGCTGGCACCCAAGCCATAACCCAAGTGAATTGATCTGTGTGCTGATTAGTACGGTAGAATTTATCTAGTTGCTGATTACCTGAGTTGATTTTGAATGTGAATTCCTGTAACATTGTCTTCAATTCCTTTAACAGGGATACTGGGGTGCAGTATCCCCTTATATGGGGCCATGTCATAAGGATATTCCCCAATACAATTATTTGATATTGACTTCTCATCTGGAACTTTGTATACTCTGTTTTGTTTTAGTAAGGACTGTTGGTTTGCAATTTTTTCTTAATTAATATAAATGCAAAACTTCGCAGGCTTTGAAACCTTCACAGTGATTTTCCAGAATTTAATTGATGGTCGTGAGTCAGGGAACTTAAATATAACTTTTTAAAATAATTTTTGCCACTGTCCCATGAATGTCTATATACATTAATAACACAATTTTAATAACATAACATTATCATTTTATGGTTAAATCATGGATGTTGTGACATCTTATTTCGGGCTTTTTAAAATGGCTTAGCAATCATAGAATGATATTGGCATCTTCTAATTATTTAATGCACCGTTGGAAATGTGGGTGTTATTCAACCTTCTAGTAACTTAATTAATTATTATCACCAAAGTTTGGTCCTCAAAAGTGATCCTTCCCTTTTTGCCCACGTGCTATCCAAAAATAAAGATTAAAAGAATTTGCTTAACTCATTTTTGGACATATAAATGTTACAGAACTAACAATAACATGCCATTGTATATGTAGGTTTCTGAACATCCTCCACATTCTAGCCTCACTGCCTCAAATACAAACTTCTTCAGTCAATGTTCTCCAAATGTTGCTCATTTTGAGCTGACTGTTTAAATATTCAAATATTCATGTAATTGTTCTCCAAATGTTGCAAGAAATAATTTTTTGAGCTGACTGTTTAAATATTCAAATATTCATGTAATTGTTGAGTACGTAATTTATGCGTCAAAACTTTGACATCAGCAACTACATTCCCGCAGGGACTTGGCACAAAATGTGCCCTTGTTAGGTGATGTTACTCTTGATTGAGCTATTCAATATTCTCTTAAAATATCCAAACTCTAAATATATATATATATATTTTGTTTTATATCTTGAATATTGCTTTGTAATTGTTATTATTAAAATACTGTAAGATCTATATATATATATAATGTTTTATATCTTGAATATTGCTTTGTAATTGTTATTATTAAAATAATGTAAGATCATATCGTTGTGTAAGTACCAAGACTAAGATGGTCTGTGACTTTTAAGTATCCTATTATTTGACTTATGTATGAGCTTGAAGAGACTTAACATATGTACACTATAATATTCGCAGTCATTCATATACAATATTATTTAATTTATGTATAAAATTCAAGAGACTAACATATATTTGTTATCATATTCGTAATCATTCTTAATTCTCAAGTAGAAAAGAAGTAAAATTTGAGAAGTGAACTGGTTTTTATATTAACTTCTCTTTTAGAAGAAATTATGATTATGTACTTTTCTAAATGAATGATACTCTACTTATGATATACGTAGATCTCTAAGGTTTTTAGAAACCTTGATCGTATTTTCGTATTTGAATTATGTTGGCAATGGATTTTATTGCGTCAATATAACCAGCCTCAAAGCCATAAAATAAGATGATAGACTTGAGTTCATGGAAAAGATGGCTATTGAAGAACACCCCTTTTGGTACAAGTTTACTTTGTGTAGTTTCAAATTCGGAAATCAATATTGTGATTTGTCTTCTAATTGATCTTGACTCTCAAATTATCGTAAACATAAATATATTTTGATTCATGTCTTTATTGGGTGGAATTAAAAATTGTAAATAGTATCCAGTTTATACGTATAGAGTTTTGATTATATCTGGACCTTGTTTGAGTAATATATTAGATTAGTTGTTCATAACTAAGCAAATTTAAGGGTATCATCATTATGAGTAATTTCAAAAGGATTAGAAAGGACAATACTAAGGGTTGAGTGGACATTGTACTAAGTATATTTTTGGAAATCAAATATCTACTTCCAAAAAGGATTTGTTCATACATCAAACTGTTTAATATTATTATAGTTAAAAATGAGATGCAAATGTATCATGCTATAATTTATTTGTTAAAAAAAATGGGTGGTTTTTTTAATGGATTCTTACATTTGGTATGTAGTCTATGTTTATAATAATTTTGGGTACAACTATATGAAACTTCGGAATAAAAATTAATTGAATTTTTTTCCTTTTGCCTTTAACCACTGAGAAAAAGGGTGCGAACATGAATGGCTAATGTTGGAAATATTTGTAATAATGCTAATGCAAGAAAATTATAAAGAGGAAGTGATAGAGCCCAAATAAGTGGGAGAAACCAAGATCCAAACATTGTTGAATACCAATAAAAACAAAATAAAACCCTTCCTAGAAGCTAAGAAAGTTGAAGTATTTGAATGAATTCTAAGAGTTTCAAGAACTCTCTAAACTTGGCTTGAAGATTAGGAAATATGTGTAATTAACCATCTTGGGTATTAAACTAACAATTTACAATCAATCAACAAGAATAACCAGAACATTAGGAGGAAATATGTTTGATTAGATCAAATCATGAATCTTTCATTCGGGAATGTAAGAAACTACTATTTCCTTTATTTAAAGGAAAAGATGCAGAAATAATAGACTTTGTACAAGCATGATAGATTAGGTTTTGGAAAATTCATAAAAGAGTTTAAGAGACAAGATTTTAAGAAAAATAATGGAAAATTCAAAAATAACTTTATTAAGTACCTTCAAAGAAACCAAAAACCTTAGAAACACTTATGGAAAAATACTTCCTCAACTTTTTGATCTCTGCACCAACTACAAAAGCCAACAAAGTTCCTTTTCTAAAGCAAATTCCAACTTAGATACTAGATATGTGGAGGCACTCATTAAAAAAAAAAAATCCCACCATATTTTACTAATCAAGGAATAAACCAAAAGATTTAGATCACGGCACCAATTACAAAAACAAACAAAGTTCCTTTTCTAAAGCAAATTCCAACTCAGATACTAGATATGTGGAGGCACTCATTAAAAACAAAATTCCAAAAGATTTAAATCACTACACCAACTACAAAAACCAACAAAGTTCCTTTTCTAAAGCAAATTCCAACTCAGATACTAGATATGTGGAGGCACTCATTAAAAATAAAATTCCTACCATATTTTACTAATCAAAGAAGAAACCAAAAGATTTACACTATAGTGGACAACCATCAAGATGAGTTTAAAAGATTTACACTATAGTGGACAACCATCAAGATGAGTTTTAAGCTACCCTCATTGAGACTAAAGGTATCATCTATAGAATTTCATTAATTATTCATATTAACTTTGGGTATTATATTAGTTTTATTTATTCTAAATTTGTTTTCAATTGAAAAATTAAACCTATAAAAATGAAAGAGGTGTGGCATGTTGATTTTGGCATGGGAAATAATTATCATGTGATTGAATGCTTAGAACAAGTCGAATTGGATTTGGAAGTGTTTGTTTTACCCTATTTTTTATTATATGGATTTAATAAATATATATTTTTAAAATAAATAATAATGTTAATGATATATAATTTATTAATAATTCTGATTATCATTTGTTAAATATAGCAATATGTTATGTTTGGAAAACATTAATAATAATATAATTTAGTTTAGATTTTGAATTTTTATTAACTATAATAGGTGTTTGATAGTGAGAAATAAAATAAAATGGGTCTATAACAATTTAGATTCAATATCAAAGTTTGTAACTATGTGTAGACAAGTCTATGCTCTTTAGACAATAGAGCGGGTCGTTAGTGTTTATTGACTATAGACTTGTTCACATATATTGTGACATAATTGTGGTTGTTTCACCACTTGGACTTGTGTTCAATGAGACTATTTGTAGACTTATAAATCCAAAATATTGTGCAGAGAAACATGTAATAAAAAACTTTAGTTTCATTCACAATACAATTTGATTTCTAAATAGTGCGTGTCAAATGAAAGGGATTGAGTTGAATCCAACATGATGAATCCCCGTTGAATTACCAAGTACTAAACTACATTATCAATACTCTAAAGATGGTTCAAACTTGAATGTAGTTCTCTTGCTAATGTGTATTTGTGAAATTAAAAATTCAATCTAGATGCTTCTTATCCTATTTTAAGATTGGTACAAGAATGCAAATGTTAATTCAACCTTTGTAAACTTTGAATCTAGCTTCAAAAATTGTATAGATAAAACATGCAATCTTCGTATATATCTTAATAGTGTGGAGTGTTGTCATTAATGCCTCACAATATATTTATATGTACATAGGTTTTTATTTCAAATTAGGAGACCTATTGATGTGAAAAATATGACCCAACAAGACCCAATAGAAAAAAAAAGGACCAAACGAAACATAACCCAAAATTATTTCACAAGTTACAGTTAGACAAGTCCATGTACATGTGTTATGCCTATCATTTTAGAGGAGATGCACTAGGCATTCTTGTGATCTTTTGACTTCTAATGTCAATGATTACATGAAGAGGCTAACCCTTCACTCAAAACTTAATGTTGAATAGTTGTTCTCGCTCCTTAGAGGTGTCTATGGAAATGAAGGTGTAATTTTTAGAAAATTGTTATCCTTATATGTGGGACTAAATGTAGACTTTTCATGCATGAATTGTCACCAATTTTGAGTTGTCATGGTTGTGTGAGTAACATTTATGGCACCAAAATTACCCAAATTATTCTTGCCTTTATCTAAATTAGAAGGTGCATGAGCCTTCAAGTTATATACATGTTTCTTAGTGTTTTTTCCTTTTCAAAGAATGCTATGTTTATGTGTAGGAGGCTAAGGTGAGGATCTGTGCATGGGTTGGCTCTTTCACATGACATTGGATGAATAGTTGATATGTTGTTTCATATTTTCCTTGGATTCAGTCTTATCAACATTGAGATAATCTTTTCCTACAGTGTTAGAAGTAAAAAACCTATCTTTCTAGGGATATAAGGTGAAAGTACATTGATTTAATTCAACACCTTATGTTGTTCGGTCATGCTCTCATACATGTGTGTTGTGTAGTCATGGAAATTTTTACCCTAGTCTTTTAAAGACTACTTTTATTGGAAAAATTGGTGGAATTTTAAGTATTCATCATCAACATTACAAAAATAATAGTAGTCCTCCTTGAGCACATTGATAAAATAATTTAGAGGGTAACTTTAAATGGTTTGAATGTTGTAATGTATGGTGAATTTGTGTGTCAATATCTCAGATTTCATTATTTCAAATAGATACAAGGTTTGTAAAATTAATTTTTAGCACACGGAAAACTCTTTAAAATATCATAAATAAATCTAGAAGACCTAAAAACATATAAATTGTTTATTATTTTTCCAAAAATAGATGCCAAGTGAAAAAGTTACACCCAAAGAATCTTATTTTTAAAATTAAAATTCTGAAAACTAAATACTCAACAGATTAAATTTTAGAAAACTATCTTATAAATAGTAACTCGTAGAACATTGGAATAAATTTTATAATATCCAGAGTAGCCCTAATTTCATATATTTAGTAAAATAAATTTGAAGTATAAGAATATAAAATGTAATATAAACTACATGTAAGATTATTTGTATTTTATATGGTCTACTCCCTTTGCACTACTAAGGGTATGTGTCCTCTGAAATGCATAGGGAACACAACCTGTGTAAGGGGTGTGCACCCTATATTTTTATTTTTTATGAGTTTTGTGTGTTTACATCAAAAAGATTCACAGTTTTAGACTTGGGAGATCCAAATTGACACTCAGATTTGCAACAAACCATAACATATAATTTTTTTAAATTTACAAGTTTTTTCACCTTCGTGGACATGTTAAGTAGGCATATTTATTTACTTATAAAAAATTAGATGAGTTTGTATATATATATATATATATATATATATATATATATATATATATATATATATATATATATAACTTAATTTCTACACAACATACCTCATTATGGTTTATAAAGATGTTGCCATAAATATATTTACAACTTTTTGACTGTTAGTCAAAATTTTATGTAACTTATATCTCAAAAATCTAAACTTAATTCTATATATTTTCAATTTTTTTTTTATAATTTTAAGGTCAAAGAGCATGCTTGTACACTTACAGTTTGTTGGCATGAAAATTTGTCAGGAGGACAAATTAGTGACTTCACGTCAACAGCGTGAGGAACAAAGTCCCTCTCTTATTAACAGGGGGAGCTACCTTTATTGAAAGTCAAAATAGGAAAGCAAGAAATATTTATAAACAATAGATTGTAAATCACTTTATTGAAAGTCGAAATAGGAAAGCAAGAAATATTTACAAACAATGGAATGTAAATCATGGGTAGTAATTTTAACTTGAAAGTACAAAAAGGATCTTTGAGAAAAGAATATGTATAGAAGGAGAGAGAGGGGGGGGGGGAATAGTTGTTTGAGCACTAAACTTGTCAAGTTAGAAACTGAGACTAGACAAAAGTGTCGAGAGAAAATTGACTTTCAAAAGAGGAAAATCTCTATCATTCAATGGGTCGAAAAGACATAATAATGTCCTTAAGGATATGAAACATACACCAAAAGACTATTTGACTTTGATAACAGAAACTAATAACCTTTTCTATTTTCTAATAGAGACAACTAAGAAATTCCCTCTATTCCCATTGAGATTTTCACCTGTGTTGGAAATGTAAATTGCAACCTGAAATAGAAACTTTGTAATCTAATATCCTATTCTCAATAGTTTGAAATTTATAAAAATGGTAATGGAAATAAGATCCAATGAATTAATTGAAAGACATTAATTCAAAAGATATAACTAGAGCAAAGTTTAGAAACACCTTTCTTGTATTGATTATGAAGAGTAGAAAGATTGGTTGCGTTTATGATGGCTTCTTTTCACTATAGTAATCGATTGAAGAATTGATCTCAGAGATGAGTTTTCACAACTCTGATAACATATCTCCACAACAATTTAAATAGGTTTTAAAAATATAAAATAGTAAATCAAACCTAATTAAATTTCTAAACACAAAAAAATAAATCACATAAAAGGTTTATAAGAATATTTTAATTTTTAGATGATCTAGAAACAATTGTCAAAATTTGATAATGCAAAATAAGCTAACATTTCAAGATATGCCAACCTATAAATTTCAGAGCAACCAGAGAAAATCCCTAAAATCATCAAGTTATGTTTATAGTCATCAAAATTGTAGACATTATGGTTTTGGGAAATTTCAAGGAGGTGCAATTTTGTTTTCATCTCTATGTTTATCAGGTTTAGGGCTCATAAACTTTGTTCAATTTTTTGAAACTTTATGTTGAACACTTGTAAATTGTATTCCCTCTCTGAATCTTAGTTGAGTAGTTAAACTTGAAAATAATAAAGAAAATGATGTGTTTTTGGACATTTTTTAAGGGTTAGTGAGGGTTTTAAGCATTGTCTACTTATCAAACACCTCAATGATATACAATATTGAAAACTATAAACCAATAAATGTAATGATGCTTCAACATTAAAAATAAGTGTCATGTAATGTGTTGCTACTATAAAATTTAATGTTACAATGAGTGCTCTCTAAATAAGTTGATTTCTCTAAAGTGATTGTAAATAATTGATAAAACATTGTGACAATAAATCTTAGATGTTTTTTAAAATTTTATGTAGATTGTTTAATGTACTAAGTTATATGTATTTTATAGACGATTTGAAATTAAATTATGATCTTATTAACATACAAACTAACATCAAATGGTCGAAAAAATGGACAAAATTGAATCGTAAAAACTTGAAACTCAGATGAACAAAAACACTCAAAACCACCATAAATATATTGTGTATATTTCTAGAGAACCACTAAAAACCCAAAATAAGGAAGAAAAAAGAAGAAAAAAATTTAAAAAAACAAAAAAACAAAAATATAATAATAATAATATAAAATATAATTTTTTAAAGAATAACTATATATTTTTTTAATTAGATATTTTAGATCTTTAAATTTGATCTTTCATTTTAAAAAAAGAAGATTTATCCTTTCTTCTAATGATTCTAATGAAGGATCACAAAGACTGATCCTAAACATCGAGTAAAAAAGAACACACTTATTTTCATAAAATATCTAATATGATAATATGATTTGAAAGCTATTAAAAGAATAAGGCTACTACCAATTTAGGATCTCATAATTTTGGACAAGGTAAAAGTTTGACAATGAGAGCGATCATCCACATGTTACTGCTTCATGTGCATTATGAACCGCTAATGGAGCGCACAATGCTTAGACGCCGCGTGCCCGTTTTCCATAAAGTAAGAGTGGTATTCTTATATAAATCAGCACTAGTCTAGACTCCACCCTCCACTATCTAATTGTTGTGCCTAAGGTAGTCATTCATTCAATCTTGAAAGGATTTGGTAAAAATGGAATTTGGCTCACATGTTGACAAGACTTCCATTCCCAACGCTTTGTTGATGAGCACCAGCACGACTTCGTGCTTTGAATTTCCTAACGCAGGAAGTGTGAATCCTTCTCCTCCTCCATTTTCCTGTGCGTTGGAAAACTTGGTGCAGATGTACCACAACAACGATTTGCCCCACGCTGTACCGAGCAAGGAACAGATGCACAAGCGAATATCAGACAACAGCAGCGCTCCCCATGCGTGCCGCAACTCAGAAGCAAAGTCGGTGACAACTACGGCCAAAGTGAACAAGAAGCGATCGAGAGCCTCCCGGAGGGCACCCACAACGCTGTTGAGAACCGATATATCGAATTTCAGGGCCATGGTGCAGCAGTTCACAGGTATCCCCCACTCGCCCTTTGCCTCCATGCCCTCACAGGTACCTTTGCTCGGCAGCTCCTTCCTCCACGCCGGTGCCCATCTCACTTATAATCCTCAGCACTATTGCTCGTTTCTCACCCACGATAATATGAATTCAACTGCCTCCCTCTTTCCTTCCCAAGGCAGACAACCTCCTCTGCTGGAAGATGTGGGACTAAATACGGCTGCTTCTGTGTTTTCCAGCCCTGTAATGTTATCCTCGGAGAGAAGGCCAGGCTACTGATTTAGGGCTGCCTGCAATATTGAGAGATGGTTAAACTAGATTGTTCATATGTTGTTTAATTATGAATAGAAATCAGAAATGTTTTAGTTTACAATTCTTCTAGTTATGAAATTTCATTTTTAAGTTAGGCGTGGACGGCTAGATTCCGCTTGTTTATGCTTTTCCGACGATGTTCTTACGCCTTCCTTTCTTTTCCCGTTTGGATATCTGCTTTTCTTACGGATAAGTTTTTCTTTCCGGCGATAGGCTACCGATGGCACTATCGGGAATATTTCGGAATAATTAGATATTACATTATAAAATGTGACGATGATATCCACCAAGATTTAGAATTGACATTCGATCACATCAATCTTATCGTTGTTTAACGTTAACAGCGATTTCTTTTTGTTTAACTATTTTTTTTCGCCATAAAATTCTTGCACTTTCACTTTGGCCCGTGACCCCGACTTACCCTAACGTAGTATAATTTCTACTGTCGAATAGTAACATAAAGGTTATTAAGAATGTTTGGAAAGAATATTTAAAAAGAAGTAATCTGACGTGGTTTTAGTATAAGTTGTTTAAAATGAAAGAATTTTAAAGTTTATTTAGAGTTATATTAAAATAGTAATTTTTATTTGTAAAGATTGTGATATTTGATAGAGATTTCAGTATTAAAAAAATTAAGGAATGTTTTTCGTTAAGTTTAAATTTTATGGAGTTTATAATTTTATGGTATTTTTGTTGTGATACGTGGAAATCGTGTGTCTCAATGTGTTAGAGAGTATAATATGTATTTTAATGTTTTGAAGTGCGTATAAGCTTTGTAACTTTGGTTATAGTGATGGCATCAAATATGAATCGCTTAGTCACTATAATCACTTTCATACATTAAGAGAGAGTAGTAGGTTTAAAAATACCCACGTGGTTATTGTTGGAGGTCTAGATTGCACCCTAGCTGAGCAAGGGGATTGTTCAGGTCCTCTTACATAAATCTAGTCCAACATGGCACTGACCCTAGGCTGTAGGTATCCTATAACAGGGTCAGACCTCTATGATTTTTAAAGAGGCTAGTTCCTCTAATGCATCATTTATCTCATTTACACTAAAACCTACTAATGACTAGGAAAAGGGAGGGAGAGGCAACAAAAAGGGAAATATAAGCTAAAAATGGTGATGCACCTAAATGATGTTGATCAACTCTGTTTGAACTCTTAAAACATTAATAAAATAAGCAAAACGTTGGATCTACAACTCCAAATATCTGCTATACATTAGTATTTCATGCAGAAGTTCACTAGATCAAAAGTTGGGGGAAGTGGTGGAGAGATCTAATGCAAGACACTAACGAAACCAATGTATCCACATGCTAGCTTTAATCAAAATGGCATTTGAATAAACATGATCCGCATAACAAGATAACTACTAACTAGGTGAGATCAAGACTTGACAAGGGAGAAAGCTCTACCACATATGCAAATCAATTGACATGAACACACTAGATAAGCATAATGAAATCTAAATACAATCTTCTATTCATTTCAAGAGGTTTACAAGCTCAATCTTAGTAGAGTCTAGTCATGCCCAAGAGAGGGATGCATTTTTAGGCTCAAAAGCCTCTATTTATAGTAGAAGGGGAAAAGAGATAGATGATGAACTTATGTTGGAGAATAGAAAAGGGGTCACAACTGATCAAGAAATGCGGTGGTAGTTCATTGATTCTTTTTTGTACACATGCCTTCTTCCAATCAGGGTTAATCCATATCAACAAGCTTAACCTCTTTTTCTTTTGCTCCAATATCCTTTGAGTTGCTCTCATTGGCTAAGAGATCCATTAGAAGACAAGGGTTTGTTTTTGCATGTGAGTCACTACTAGGTTTGTTTGAGAAAAGATATTTTAGTATCTGAATAGAATCAATGCTCCAACTACTTTTCCAACCACCAGCTCTCCATCTTGGGACTATAAGCCAACTTGACTTACTTACGAGGACAATATCCTCATATTTTGAAACTAACAGTGCCATGCCATGAACAACATTAGGTACCTACTTTGTCAATGATTAAATCCACATTGATAGATGAGACACCTTTTCCATTACCACCTCATATCTGCCCCTAGTTCAAACATGATCATAGGTCCACTATAGGTGAAAACCAATCTCCTTCATTGGTTTTCCTATAACTATAATATCGATCCAAACCCGTAGGTTACAAAGCTTCGTTCTGGATTATATTAGGTTTAAATAGACCTATCATATTGTTGATCCTTAATGGCAATAGATCTTCATCATTAACATTCTTAACTGCATGGACATGTCTATTTAATGATGTTCGAGTGAGATCTAATGGTGATGGGATGATCCTTGTACTGCTTGTTTGCTTTGGTCAAAAACTGCTCCTTTGACTCAACTTTATCCATCGAAAACCATCTCAGACCAATCAAATTGCTCCAAACTATTTTTTTTTCTTTTGGTCCTACATATCACTGTTGTCAGATCTTGACTCTTTGACCTCTTGCACACTATAGATCTTCATGGTATGAATGAATGCTAGCCTTTGATATCTTGCCATCTAAGATCCTTTGACATGTTGACTTGAACTCGCACCGTCGATCTAGATGTATGAAAAGAACTAGCATCATTGGTTTTTCCTGGACCCACCATTTGAAATCAAATGACTAACTTATGATCTTAAAATTGACATCTGTGTGCCCATTATTAAATGTCTGCGTGACTGTCATTAACATCTATGTGACCGTCAATCTTAAGCTCCAACAGATAATTTTTGAGATTTATTTTAACATCTGTGTGATCGTTAATGATGTATTAGTAAACATCTATGACATTTTGGTGATGGTTTGGTCCTTTAAACTTGTCAAATTCATCCTTTGATTGTCCCTTTCAAGTTTCTAATGAATTTCTAAGACTTGTGCAACCTAGTTCATGCTCCTAAATGCTTGAAACATGTGAGAACCTACTGATCTTCTTCACTTTGCAATCTTAGACTCCTTTTCTAAGCCTTTGGTCCACTCATCCCATCTAAATTTTTCTCATCTATTCAAATCGGCAGAAGCTTGGTATGTGGACCAAAATGGCCAACATTTTTGGTGACTCACATGGAAGCATGCCTATTATGCTTGAGAACCTAGACATAAGCCTTATCTAGTCCATTGGGCGTGAAGTCTCTTGCTCTAGTTCAATATATTGATCTGAAGTTGAAATTGGCTACGAACCTTTGAATAGCCCGTCTTGAAACAAACAAGGACAAAAAAATAACAAAATAGAACAGAATGCCCAAGACACTTATTAAAGGGAAACTAACATAGACAAAGCAAGGACAACAAACAAACAAATGTGATAGAATAACACTTGGAGGAATTTAAAAAAAATTTATCCTAATATGTACAACTTAAATCTACAATTACCTTTCCTCTTGGGTCAAAAGGAAAGTTTGAAAACGTTCTTGCATCATGGGATGAGGGGTTGAATGAGGCATGTAGCTTCTTGACCCTTGGCTTTGATGCCTCTTTCTTCTTTGTTGTATCTGCCAACTTTGTGATTGGCACAAATTTTAGTGAGAACCATGTAGCCCCAACTAGGTCAGCTATGGAAATGAACTTGTGTTGCATCTAGATAGTCTCAACTTTCTCATATGGCTCCTCAACTTCAACCTCTAATGATGGTTCAACATGACATACCTTCTTGATTCCATAGTGTCATCAATAAGACTAGGCTTCTTTTCGGTTGCAAGTTCTTCAAGCTCATACAGGAGATTTGCATATTCTACCCAAATTCAGTTATTGTCTTCCATAGAAAACATCTTCTCTACCTTCTCAGGTACTTGATCCTTATTTTGCAAACATGAAGATGAGACAACATTTTCATCTTTGGATAGAGCTCTTGACTATCTTTGAGGAACCTTAACCTATGATTTGGCCTCATCTTCTATGTTCAGAACTTCTTGGGGAAAAAGTACATTAAACTCCTTCATGAGTGTAGGCTCATGCTTAGCAAAAAGACATTCACCTTCATGTTCCAATTTGTCAAATTCCTTGCATATAGAATTGAACCTTTACCATAAGCGATATTCCTCATGAATGTCACCTTCAAGAGTTCTATATTCATGGATAATGGGTAAGAGGTCTTTATCAAGTATGTCCTCTTCTAAATCAAATTCTGCATCAGTCGCTGTGGTAGGATCTTCAGTGTGCTTCTCTTCATTCAAGAAGAAAGAGTTGCACTTGTGCTCACCAAGGGGAGTTCCTATACTGATTTATTCTTCATAGTCACTCATGACATCCTTTTGATTAGTTATATCTTGAGTTATTTCTTCCTCACTTGCTTCTATCAAAATAGGTTCCTTCTCAAGAAGGGTTGGGGTGAGAGGTTGATGGCTAGGCATATGGGTTTGAGGTGAAGGGTAAGATGTGATGGGGGGCCAATAAGTTTGAGATGGGGTATGAGGTATGATGGATTGTTCATGGATGGATATGAGAATGGAGGGAACCTTCTTGCTACTTCAAAACTTGGGAGTGGTTGACTCAAGAAACTCTTGTAGGGAAAGCAAGTTGAGTTTGGAAATGGAAAGAGCACCTTCCTCCACGAGAAATTTATTTTCATCATAGCCTCCTTGAGACTCTTCAACAAATGTAAACTTCTCTTCAACCTTTGCAATCGAAGCCTCCTTGTTCTAAGAACATCTTTGGATAGACCTCCAAGATGGAAAAGCTAGAGGTTCTTCTTTGACCTTTTGATTCTAGTTCTCCTCCTTCCTTTTCTTCAGTTCCAACTCTTTAATTTGCCTATCTATGTTCTCTTAGAATAACTCCTCTTTAAGGTCATTAGTGGATTTATGAAGATAAGGAACACAAGGGGATTCTTGAGGAGGGGTGAGAGAGAATTGCACATGTTCATATTATTTTTTAACTTGGGCTCCCTAATCTAGATCTGCCTCTTGTTGCCCACTCAATGACTTCACCACTTGATTCTAGCTTGGAACATTGAAAAGATTCTTAAGGGGGTCTTGAGGAAGAATGGAGCTTTGGACCTCAACAACACATTGTTCAACAACAATCTCTCCCTTTCTTTGACAACTATCTTGGATAGATCTCCAAGAAGGGAAACTCTGAAGAACATAAGAAGAACTTGGAACATTCGAAGCGTCACTTGGAAAAGCCTCTTGGGGGAGAATGGGTGGCACATATGAAGGCTGAGGTGGTGTATATGAAGACACACAAGGTTGATGGAGTTGGACTTGCTGTTCTTCAAGGCTTTTTAGCTTATCTTCAATGCTTTGAATGTAGCAACTTACATCCATCATCTCTCCTATTAGATTTTTCCAATTTTCTGTCTCAAAAGATGCCCATTCTTCTTTTACTTGCTACAATTATTCTCTCACATGATGAATCAAGTGAGTAGGGACATCTTGATAGTAATACTTTTGTGACCACAATTTTAGTGCATGCTTTTCAAGGCTCACTAAAATCTACTTAAGTGCTAGTATGGATGGCTCATAATAGGGTTGGTAAGGAGCCATATTATGATGGGCTTGTTATTCATAGGAAGGATCAAGGCCATACTTTTGTACGCATGAATGATATAGATCCTCATACTTCTGGTGAAGATCATAGTGTGGTTGACCATAAGGCATATATAGATCATGGTAGGGATAACAAGAGTTGTTAAGAAGGTAAGATCCATACCTTTGACAATGGGGATCATGAGAAACTTGATAAGGTTCATCATAGCTTTGATAAGACTCTTGGTAGGGATGATTAGGTTCATATGGATTATGAGGATCATAATGAGACTGTTGATAAGGAGGTGAAAGATAGGGGTATTCACCATAGTTGTCCATATCAACTTCATATGTCAAATGAGATGTAAGAACTAATTAAAAACTTCATTGAGACATACTTGGTCTGATCATAAGTAGAAGCTTTGATTCATAGTCACCATTGATGCTAACTTGCTTGCTTCCAAAAGCTGATTAGAGAAAAGACACCAACAATATTCCCACTCTTTTGGATCTTGGTCCCATCGGGCATGTTAGAACTTTTGGAGGTCTATATTTCACCTTAGCCAAGCAAGGGGATTGTTTAGGTCCTCTTACACAAATATAGTCCAACATGGGATTGACCCTAGGCTGTGGATATCCTATAATAGGGTCAGACCTCTAGGATTGTTAAAGAGGCTATCTCTTTTGATGCATCATTTAGCTCATTTACACTAAAACTTACTAATGACTGGGAAAAGGGAGAGAGAGGCAAAAGAAAGGGAAATCTAAGCTAAAAATGGTGATGCACCTAAATGATGTGGATCCACTATGTTTGAACTCTTAAAACATTAATAAAATAAGCAAAACGCTGGATCTACAACTCCAAATATCTGTTATACATTAGTATTTCATGCAGAAGTTCACTAGATGATCAAAAGTTGGGGGATGTGATGGAGAGATCTAATGCAAGACACTAACGAAACCAATGTATCCACATGCTAGCTTTAATCAAAATGGCATTTGAATAAACATGACCTTCATAACAAGATAACTACTAACTAGGTGAGATCAAGACTTGACAAGGGAGAAAGCTCTACCACATATGCAAATCAATTGACATGAACACACTAGATAAGCATAATGCAATCTGAATACAGTCTTCTATTCATTTCAAGAGGTGTACAAGCTCAATCTTGGCAGAGTCTAGTCATGCCCAAGAGAGGGATGCAGAGGGATGCATTTTTAGGCTCAAAAGCCTATTTATAGCAGAAGGGGAAAAGAGAGAGATGAGAAACTTGCATTGGAAAATGGAAAAGGGGTCATAACTGATCAAGAAATGTGGTGGCAGTTCATTGATTATTTTTTGTATGCATACCTTCTTCCAATCACAATAAGCTTAACCTTTTTTTTGGCTCCAATAGTCTTTGAGTTCCTCTCATTGGCTGAGAGATCCACTAGAAGACAAGGGTTTGTTTTTCCATGGTGAGTCATTACTAGGTCTGTTTGAGAAAATATCTTTAAAGATCTGAATGGAATCAACTCTCTAACTACTTTTCCAACAACCAATTCTCTATCTTAGGACTATAAGCGAACTTGAGTTACTTATGAGGACAAAATCCTCGTATCCTAAAATTGACAGTGCCATGCCATGAAAGGTGGTAGGTCCCTATTTTGTCAATGATAGAGCCACGTCAACAGATGAGACACCTTTTCCATTACCACCTCATATTTGCCCCTATTTCAAACATGATCATAGGTCCACTATAGGTGAAAACCAATCTCCTTCATTAGTTTTCCTACATCTATAATATCGATGCAAACCTGCAGGTTGAAAAGCTTCACTTTGGACTATATTAGGTCTAAATAGACCTATCATGCTCCTAGTTCTTAATGGCAATAGAGATTCATCACTAACATTCTTGACTGCATGGCCATGTCTATTTAATGATGTTTGAGTGAGCTCTAATGGTGACATGATGATCCCTATAATCCTTGTTTTTTTTGGTAAAAAATTGCTCCTTCAACTCAACTTTATCTATCAGAAACTGACTTAGACCAATCAAATTGCTCCAAACTTTCTTTGTTTTTATTGGTCCCATATATCCCTAATATCATATCTTGACTCTTTGACCTCCTACACACCGTAGATATTTTTGGTATGAATGAACGCTAGCATTCGATCTCCTACCATCTAAGATCCTTTAACATGTTGAATTTAACTTACACTGTCAATCTAGATGTACAAAAAGAAATCGCACCACCGAATTTGCATGGACCCACCATTTGAACTCAAACAACTAAATTGTGAGCTTAAATTTGACATCCGTGTGCCCATCATTTGATGTCCACGTGACTGTCATTGACATTCGCATGACCATCAATTTTAAGGTCCAACATATAATTTCTGAGATTTATTTTGATGTCTGTGCAACCATTAATAACATCTGCATGAATGCCTATGACATCTTGGTGATGGTCTGGGCCTTCAAACTTGCCAAGTTCATCCTTTGATCATCCCTTCAAGCTTCTGGTGAATTTTTGAAAGTTTTACACCCTGGTTCATGCCCTTGAATGCTTGAAACATGTGAGAACCTACTGGTCTTCTTCACTTTGCAATCTTAGACTCCTTTTCTAAGCCTTTGGTCCACTCATCCCATCCAAAATTTTACTCATCTATTCAAATGAGGTAGAAGCTTGGTATGTGGACCAAAATGTCCAACAGTTATGGCTCACAGCACATCACTCGTCATTATTTTTAAGGTTCACATGGCCTTACACAAAATAAAATTATCACCTTCCTAACAACTCAAATTACAATAGATTTATCTAAACCTATGAGTTGTGCAATAACGCTTTTAGTATTGAATTGTAGCAACGTTACAGTAAAATATAGTATAATAGGCATATTTGTTACATTTTTCTGGTTTGAAGAGATGATCATTGGACATGTACAACATGGTATTATCATTATTTTGGAAAGTTAATAATGATATGATTCATGAGATATCCACATAGAAAATAATTTACACAATCTTAGAATATGAAATGGAAAAGATAAAATTTGTGTTAATGTTTGACATTACCTTCTTAAAGTAGCTTACCAACTCATGTATACACACACACACACACACACACACACACACACACACACCTCTACATGTCCATGTCCATGGTTGATAAAGGGTTACATATTTACAAGACAACATATAATTGTGATACTTGTAAATATTATATCAATGTACAAAGAGTAAAAATAAATGGCAAATTGAATGCAATGAAATTATACCAAAAAAAATTAAATGAAACTTGAATTCAAAATGAAATTAAAATAAAGTTCAAATCTAAATGAAATTATTTGAAATGTTTGACATAACATGTAAAAAAAATAGTGGAGTAAAGAGTTGTGAGGACATCAAAAATTAGTTGTTTTAGAGATTTAAAAATTGTTATTAAAAAGTTAATGATACATGGATTGACTTCTCTCCTATCTCACAACTCTTTATAAAAACTATTATAAAAAACATAATCAATTTGATGAGAAATTAAGTTTTTATTTATTTTTTGTTTAAAAAATGTATGATAATAATTAATTGTTCAATCAAATTACTCATAAACATATATCCCGATCCTTTTTGTAGGTATCCCCACAAAGACCCATCCTCCTCCAATGGAGATTAATAGAAACCCCAACCACTTTGCCTTTGGTAGAGGGTTTCACATAAACCCCAACACACTTGCCTTTTGGAGTAAGTTTTCGCTGAGGCTTCGAACTAGTATTCCCCACTTTCATTAAAGGCTTATCTATGCGCACATTCACTCCTTTCCAAATGTTTATATCCACTTTCTCAGACATAGCTGAAATAAATTATATAAAAGTCTTGGGAATCGTTGTCATTGGAAACTTCTCATGTTAGTATGCAACACTTGGAGGGACTTATTTGCCTTGCAAAGTTGCGGCTTGGGTCACCGCCATCAACTCTCAACAACGAAAATAGAAAAAAAAGTAAAAGTAAGCAAGCTTTAGTCAGATAGAAGCTTAAGGACATGGAAAACATCCTATACAAAAATCAAAGTTGTAAAGACGACCATGTTGTACAGGATTCCTATTTTGATAAACATATTTGATACTTCTACTGATATTAAGTGAATCAAAGGGTGCCTCCATATAAATAAGTCGTTTTTCCTAGTCACATACATGAACATGGATGATATAAATGGAGATAGAAGTTTCAACTATTCCACCAACTAAGACGGTTAGCCACATAATAAGATGGCAGCTGCCCCAACCCTAATAATTAAAATCTTATCGATAAAACCATTAATGTGCGAATTAATTTGGTCCATTTGGTAGGTGGATTTCCAATGATCTGCGCTAGGGAACAAGATTATAGTAATGGATGTTCATTCAATGGAATTGTTTGCTTGATTTTGAGGGCATTTCTAATTTTTAGACCACGCATTGCTCTCTTTAATGCAAGTGGATTGAATTTAAATTACGTGTAAATTACATAACACAGATCTTATGCTTGAGTGAGTTCTTATTTAATGTCATGATTGGCCATATCCTTTAAAAAACCTATGTTATGATACTAAAGGAAAATGTATGTTAATAGATGTGATTTGATGGTGATTTCAATGTTTATGAGAATTGCATATATAAATGGGTGGTCAAATGTAAACTATTTTTTTTTATTTTTTTATTTGAGAAATGAAACATTTTTCCCAAGAAAATAGTTTCATCATTTTACTTTACTTAATAGAGAACTTAAAAAATATGTTTTTTCTTAAATTTTCTCTTTAAAAAAATAAAATATAGATTGCAAAGTTAATATTAAAACTTATAAAGATAAAAAAATATTTTGATTGCATTGGTTTTACATTATTCAATTCAAATAAACAATTTAAAAGTGATTTATATAATTATATATGCAACAGGAACTTATAAGAATATGTAAGAGAGAATGAAGATAAAATATAAAATGCAAGAGTTAAGTTGTTGAGATATTTCCTTTGACAATTCATGGCTATGAAATAAAATAAAATGTATAATAGTGCTTTATTTGTACCTCTATAATTGAAGTTGAAGAATGAAATCTAAAAATGAATCATGGAATAAAGAGTTGCGTTGACAACTCTTAAGGAGGCCATCAACATGTTGGGTCATATCTCTGATAAATAAATATACATATTTTTTATCTTCGCAGTAAATATTATTTTATAGAAAGCCTTGGTTTCATATAAAAAAGGAAGTAAAACATGCCATAACTATAATATTATATTGAACACCTCCATATAAAATATTCCTCTGATTCTAGTTCATTATTTCAAAGTTTACATATGCATTAATGTTACAAAAAAAAGTGCTCTTACACCTTGCAAAAATTATGGTAGCATACTTATAATTATCTTAAAGGAAATAAAAAACTAAAAGAGAATCTGGTGTACTTAGGAGTAATAATATAAGGAATTTACATGTAGATACAAAGAGCGTGGATGGCCAAGTAATGCTGAAACACAAGGCATTCAACTATCAAGAAAAATGTCAATCAAATAGAAGTTTATAACGGTATATACTTAGAATATATGGCACATATCTCACAATATGATAAAAAAATATTTTACGAAGAACATTCGCATAACAAAACACCTATGGTGTAATTATACATCTAATACATTTGAATATGTTTATACATTTTTAAAATAAATATTTATTTATTTATTTAATTGAATTGTTATAATAAAAGTTCTATGCTTTTATAGAAGAATAAAAGTGTTTATGAACAACATCTATCAAAAAATTAATTATTGTTGAGATTTAAGGATACGCATTAAATTTAAAATGTAATATATGATGTTATAAATAATTTATAATTTAACGAAAATTTGAGACTTTTACAATCCATAATATTATTAGAACAAATTGTGCAAATCTTTATTAACATCATGTAAAATCTAGCTAATTTTTAATTTTAAAACTTTAGTAACAAAACATACCATGGTAAAAGGAAATTGAAAGATGATAATATGTTTTTAAGAAAGTAAAGTGGGTTTAATAAAGTGAAATGTGGGTTTAAGGTGTTTATTGCATTGACATCACATTCTACCCTAGTGTTCAAAATTGGTAGTGGATTATTTATTTTAAATATTATAAATTATCATTTTTTTCATTGAAAATATTTTTTTATAACACATTAATATAAAACTATGTTACTTGAAGATATTTATATAAAACATGAATGAAAATAACACACTCCAACATTACATCAGTTATTATCGAGAAGTTTAATAGAAATTTTAATTAAAAAAAGTATTTTATCAACCAAAAATTGGTGATTTTTTTAATAAAAACTAATACAAGGCCACATCAAAGTAGAATATTAACTAAGTAATCATAACAACCACAAGTAATGGAGGAGGAGGTGGTGGGTTATCGAGCTTGTTGCCCTAAGTCCCTTAGTCACTTCCAATATGCTGGTTAAGCATATCATGTAATGGATCCCAACCATCCTTATCATTATATTTTTATTTATCCTCTAGAACCCCCTACATGGAGGGTGAAATAACAATTGCAAGTTGGGGGCACTTCCCATAAGGAGGTGTAAACCACTTTTGTCCATCAAATGCAGATGGAATAACTCGTGAAGTGGGAAAATGTCATCGAGGGGAGCTCATGCGAAATTTTCTCCAAGACCAAGTTATACCATGTTACCTACAGCCATAGTCTTTTGGGGGTGACTGGCGGTAAGGAGATTTAGGAGGAACCTGACTAACAACACAATAGGCATTCCCCCAATGATATAGAAGAGTTTAGAGGTGCCCCACATCAAGACACTTTCTTCTCTTGCACTTGAATTTGAAGCATGAAATTTGAAAGAATTTTAAATCTGTTAGAAGTAGAGAAATAATATTTTAGATTAGTATGCTAAAAAATATCAACATATATGTTTTTCCATAGATAAAAAAATATATGAGCTCAAAAATCATGACCACGTCCCTTAAAAACACCATCTCTAGGTGAATTTTTTGGATGGAAGGTGTTAAATAGGGTTTGAATCCAAATCCATGCTGACTGGGCATGTTTCTTGAACTAAAACACATGCTTGAGCATTTTTGGATGGTTATAGGCAAAGAAAATAGGATGAGCTAAGTCCATATGAACTAATCAAGTGCCAATAGGTAGTACATGGTGTAGAATACACTAGATGAAGTGTGTTTGTTTAGGCTCAATGATGGTTTCCCACACCTACTCAAACCTTATTTTCTAGAATTATAAAGTGGAATTGATTCTCTACTTGACATTAAGAACATCAATTTAGATTCACTAAGGGGAAATAAGTTTATAAGCTAGCTGGGGTTGGTACTAGAGAAAAGGTGTATCTATAGGTCATTTCCAATCAATACACTAGCTAGAAAGAGATCAAATACCAATTTTGTGAAGTTACACACTAGATATAGAGTTTTAAATTTCAAATATAGACTCTTGGTCAAAGGCTTGCAAGTTGAATTAAGCCCTAAGAACATACCAAAGAATCCAGTCCTAGCTTGTTTACAGAGGAGGCCAAAGATACCTTGATGTCTTTTTTGAAAATTTGAAGTCTTTTCATCCACGAGAAACAAATAAAATACAAGAGACCGCCATGGAGAGTGGAAGTTTAGAGAAATATTATATCTATAACCATCCCCATCCCATATTAAATTGTTTTTTAGAAGTTATTATGGATCCAAAATACTCTTATCAATAAATGTGCCCTCAATAGTCATCAACACTTGAGTCATTAGAAGGGTTTAAAAATTTAACCCCTTCCTATCTCCCATTCCCATAGGTTTTCCATGAGTTATATAGTTATGAATAAATATTTTTCATGATTCATCTCCTTCTAAGGCTTAGATGATCCACTTTACACAAAAGGCATGGTCTTTAATTTTTATTTTAATAAGATCAAAACCACCAAGGGATCTTGGTTTGAAAAAAATATCTCAATCAACTGGGTGGAAACCTCTAAAGCCTTCATAATTGACCCATGAAAAATCCCTCAAAATTCTATCAATATTGACATAAGTGGATTTGGAGGGAATCAAACAAGAAGAGTAATATATTGTTTTATCAAATTTGGGATTTATGTGAAAACCCTATATGACAACAATATTGTGAAAAATTAGGAGAATAGTATAACAATGATAACATTCACTAATTTGTAATTATTTTATTATCAAAACTTACTAAAAATAACAGTGTAAGGAGAAAACAAAGACTTAGCTGAAAACTGACTTTGAGAGGAATTGAGATCTGAGACTTGCTGTGCAGAGATGTCTAGTGGATAGATTCAAGAATCTAGAACTAGATCTAGGCATGGCAAATAATGTGAAGAGGATGCTAGAAGGGTGGCACTCCTATCTAACCTAGGGCATTCATTTCCACTTTTAGTGAGGAAACCAGGGTTTATAGGTTCTATATGCTTTATTTTGTAGAGCCTATATCTAGTGCAAGAGCTTACAATCACTTATAGAGACCACTATGTGGTTGATTTTATTTCAAAACCCTATCTCCTTGAGATGAAAATACCAATGCGAATCCACGGGGGAAAAATATTCAGTGGTTGAATTTGGATGAGACCTCAACACCCCATGTGTTGAGTGATGTCTACATACCAATGCTCTAAAGAGGGATCAAATTTCATGTAGTTCTCCCCAACTACGATGATTTATGAATAACTAGTGAAATGTGATATATACTAGTGCAATAACAATATGATTATATTCCTTAACCATGACTTGTGACCAATATAATATATTAAGAATTGAGCTCTTGGATATTATGGATGTATGCACATAGAATTGGGAAAATTAGATATTTTGCTCTTAGTCTGTAAGTGTGAATCTAGTGTTTTTCGATGTGAAAGCCCTCTGGTGTGAAAAATGGTTTCAAAATTATTTATATAGTCATATCATTGAAAACAATTTGAATGGTGATCATTAAGGACATGGGCCGACCTTACTATATCTTTGAATTCAAAAAAATAGTCATTATTTGGTGGGAAGATTGTAGAAGGGAGAAGGACACTAGAGAAATGCATTCATTTCCCTTAAGAGGTCCAATCCAATGGGTGTTTTGATCATGCTAAGGGTTAGGCAGGTCATAAAATATGTCTAAGGTTGATAAAGATAGGGATAAGTGTTGAGGTATGGTGTGTAAACATTATTAATCTATAACATTATTATTTTTAGTGAAAATAATACATTCATATGTTTGTAATAGGTTAGTTTGTTACACAAATATATTTTTAGTAGTTAACAATATATATCATAGTAAATATAGTTAGATTAAGATATTATAGGAGATTCTAGGAGATTACGTAGTTAGTGGGATTCCTAGATAATAGAATATGATATCTTATATATTTGTAATAGTTTTCATATGAAATAATAGAGAAGAAATATAAGCAAAATATTATTTTGTTAAAAATTTCATTGTGTATTTAGCTCTTTTCCTCTGTAAATCTGATCCATATCCATTATCTGGTATTAGAGTAGTTCTTGGTCTTGTGCCTACAATGGAGGATTAATAATTCAAATGAGGCAATATCATTGATTATATTATTACCTCAGATTAATGAGATGAATTCTTTAATATAAAGTTCTTAATCTGTACAATTTTGTCCCATGATGAGAATTATAATTAAAAAAAGAATATTGAAAGCCAACGATTTACTATTGTGGTCATTTTGTGTGGATTCCATCCTTCAGTACACCTGTTAGGTCATTGAAAATGTGACTATATAGTCTTTGTTGTATATTTGAAGTGACGTCTTGGAGGTTGATTCAGTTTTATATAGACCTGCTTGAGGATTATTTAAAGATGAGCATATAGAATATAATTCATTATTTTCTTAAAACTTGGCATTTTGTTTGGATCAAAATTATACCTACATTTCTATTCAGACTTCATTGATCCATCTTCAAACTTAGCAAAACATCTCATTTCCAGTCGTGTTACATCAACGTTGGAATTATCTCTTTCAGCGAACCTAGAGCAACTACTTTAGCAACAAAGATTCATAAAATTCTATCATCTAGTATCCTATGGACTACCAAACCTTATGGGGTTTTGTGAAGCTCAAAATGTGTTGCTGGATAGATTCCTAACAAAGTTTATAGTTCCATTCATGCAAAGATAGTTTGACTCTGTCAAGTCCTCCATTATGCCAAGTTAGCGACCTTTCAATTCATCGATTCTCCAAATATATAAACACATAAATCATAGTTTTTTTTAGAAAGAGTTTCTCCTCAATTGAGCTTTATCGACATATAGATTAAGTATAAAAAATTAGGGGAAGGAGGCACAAAGGAAGGAGGTTCTAGATCCTCTCGTCAGTCACCAACGATGGGGCCCAAAATGATTTCATGACACATATAGTGTGATATGTTTTTCATATTTACTATGTGATTGAATAAGAATATAAGGACATTCTTGTTCACATGTGTGGTATGGTTTATTCAGTGTTGTGTACTCTACACCAAATCGGCTAATGCCAAGGATAATTCTTCAATGGTAGTGAAGACCGTCTATGTTATTTTTGTTTGGGTGGAAATAAACATTAACAAAGGTTGCATAAGATGATAGTGAAGATTTTTTCTTCATGATATTTTCAATTTATGAGTTATGTGTTTTTCATTCTCCTAATTTTTTGGAACACCTCTGATATTTGAAGAAAAGAAAGAGTAGATATAATGGAATGTGGTGATAGTTGTATATGAGGGCAACTAACTACAAAAATCCTCTAACTGCAGAGATCATCTGACTTCCTTATTTATGAAGATGATCATCTAGTGATACATCCATATGGTCACATAGAGTAAATGAAAGATGCATTCCTTCACATAGTAGTGATCATGTGTAGCAAGGTCTAAAGAATAAGATTTAGACAATAGTATGCAGACCTAAAAGTATGCATTGGCATACGATTCTATTTGGGCCAAAGTTTGAAGATGTATATTCTCCCCATGCTGACATTAAGGGGGTGTAGATATGATTAATAATGTTAACAAGGGGTTGAATGTTAAATTATGGTGTGTAAACATTATTAATCTATAACATTATTATTTTTAGTTACAATAGTAAATTCATATGTTTGTAATAGGTTATTTTGTTACATAAATATATTATTAATAGTTAAAAATATATCTCATAGTAAATATAGTTAGATTGAGCTATTATAGGAGATTCTAGGAGATTACGTAGTTAGTGGGATTCCTATATAATAGGATATGCTATCTTATATATTTGTAATAGTTTTCATATGAAATAACATAAAAGAAATATAAGCATAATATTATTATGTTAAAAATTTCTCCATGGATTCAGCTCTTTTCCTTTGCAAATCTAATCCAGATCCATTAATAAGCTCATTCGAGGGCCATGTATCAGGTTAAAAGAGTGTGTATGGTGTTTGAAAGTCATCAAAAGGGGCCCTAAAATAGGTCTAGAGATAAGTGTGTAAAAGAGTGGTCATAATTGCATGGTTTTAACTTAAATGTTAATTTTACTTGTGTATGTTTTCCCCCATTTTATTCTATTAATAAAACAAAGTGAAAGTAATATAGTAAAATTAAAAAGAGGGTGTACCTAAATTTACATGTGGGAAAGAGTCCTAGATGTAGGCCACAATGTTGAACTATGCTCCATGAAAACTTACAATGAAACATATGTAATATTAATATTAATTTAAAATGAATATCAAGAAGTAAAAGATAAAAATCTAGAGATTACCAAGTAACTAATACACTTGATCAAATATGCAAACAATTATGCCTTTTATGGTATAAAAATAAGTCATTGTGGCATGTTGTGCACTTAGATTAATATTATATATCTTGGGTAGGACTGTGCATGCTTCAATACTCATTTATAAGTGGGTGTGATCAAGAAATCATGTATTCTTTACTCCATCATCATCATCATACCAAAGTAGTGGAGTAACTTAGAATCTCTGTATGAATCCTAATATATAATTGGTAGAAAAATAGGTGTAGATACTGGTGCAAAATATGGTGTAGATACTGATGTAAATAATGAATCAAGCATTGTAGATGGAATAAGGTTCAATTATGGTGTAAAACTGAGGAAAAAATAGTGAAAATACTAAGTATAATTTGGTTCTAGTGTAGATAACATGTAGAATTACATGAATTATCATTCCATCTATGAAATTGGTTTAATAACTAGGGTAATATGGAAGTAATGTGTCATGCACATGCCCCAAACTAGTATATGGTGAATATACATTTTGATACTAAGTAAAATAACTATGTATAAGCTCTAATTCTAGAATGCAACTAATAATTAAACTAAATTAAATCAAATCTAAACTAGAAATCTAGACTTTTAATGATAGAGCAATAAATGAAACAAGCAAACTAGATAGAGACACAAAATTAAAGCGGACTAACCTTCATCAATTCTGATTGAACCTAATTTGATATCAAATTCAATGGATGTGGGTGCTCGACTCTTCTTCAAATAAAATGAAATTAGGCAGCATTTTAGTATGCAATATGATTTTTATGGCTTGGATTCACTTGGATTTGTTTGACAATTTGATATCACTTCGTTAGCATAAATGTGTATGATTGAAAGTGATGGATTGAATGTTAATTTATAGGCTTATGGGATGATTATTAGATGGTTAAGGATTATTTATATTTGTTTAATAATTAAAATAATTAATACTTATGAATTAATTCTCATCCATGATGATGATGATGATGATGATGATGATGAATTCCATTCATTGAGAAGAAAAAGGAGTTGGTTGAGGTTGTCAACAAGAACATGTCAAGTTAGTTGGTTGAGTCATCAAGGAGGTTGAAATGTTCTAAGGTGACACACAAGGTGGCTGAGGAAGATGAATAAGGTGGTTAGATGAGTCAACACATGGTTGAGGCAAACGTGGAGGATGTTTAAGTGAGGTGGAAAATCTAGATTTAATAAATTTTGAAGGAAAATATGTGGGCATAATTAATTAAGAATTAATCAATTATTATTAATTTAGAGGGAAATGATGTTAATTTGAATTGGAATTGTAGAAGGGGAATGATTAGCATGCCAAAGTTAATTTTGACACAAAAAGGTGAAATTTAGGTGTCTACATTTACACCTCTTTGAAATGGTGTTGTAAAACAATACCATTTCAAAGAATAATAAACAAATTAGAGCATTGATGATTTTAAAAAAGAAGTTGCCTCAGATAAATGAAAATGATCATGATGATACCCCCTCAAGTATGCATGTGGTAAAGTAGATGAACACTCAAAATGATTTGAATGAAAAATGATGAAGTGGTTATAATGAATACCATTAATACATTGAAGTACTAGAACCTATACCATATTTGTAAGATTAAAATATGTGTAAAATGAATTTTCCTTAGTTGTTTAAAAACTAAAGAATAGATATAAAAATCATATTTCCCATGTGTAGATTGCATGCTTGCATGGTGCTCAAAACTTAGAGTGTCACATGAGTGGATGTGGGAATGATATATCTTGATGATGGTATGCTATGGGATGTAAAATTAAAAATATAGGTTGTCCAATGTGGGATAAAAGTTTACAAGATTCATAGATATAAGTAGTGGATATATATATATATATATATGAGATTTCAATCAATTGTTTCCCTACTATTTAGAAAAAAATGGTTGTGAAAGGTGAAAATAATTATTTGGAGGGAAAAATATTTGAATGATGGGGTGGATTATAAATAGGGATAGGGGGGGGTGTTGAAAGTCATTTGTGCAAATTCATTTATTTGTGATTGATTTGTAATTGAAATTGTGTGATTCTACTCTGGGGTTGGAGAGAAAAATGGACCAAATGCCATTACATAGACATCATAATAAGCACATATGAGTGCATTAAAGGTCTCAGGGATGTGGTAAACAATAATTTGCATTTTATGTTCTGGTTAGATTAACATTAATTGATAGAGAAAGTTGATAAAAATGAATTCGTTGTTTACCTAACAATGAATTTGGCATCGATTATGGTGAATTAGTCAAGGTAAATAATGAATTTGTCAAAAATTAGATATGTGGGTAGGAATGACAAATTCATCATTTGTCTGGAGAATTTGTCAAATACATCATTAAATTCATTAAAAATATTAGTGAGTTCATAAAATAATTTGGTGAATTCATTCAAAAGCTCAATGAATTTGTTAGAAACTCTGGTGAATTCATTCAAAACACTATCAAATTCATCATGGTAAATGGTGAATTTGTTAAAAGTGTAAAATAAAAAATTAACATACTTAAGAGTGATGAAAAATGAATAGATGGTTGATTTTATGCAGGTTAGGTAGCTAAATAGGATTAACATTATAATTTTAAAATTTAAATGCAAGAGAAATTATCTATTTTGGACACATGAGAGAGATGATTGAGAGCACTTAAGTTGATGGCTAGATTTATTAACTATGAATCGAGAGTGTTCTAGGTGGCTAGATTGGATTACATTGTAGAGATGCATGAGATACAAAAACATAAGGTATAGTTCACTATAGTGGTTGAGCATTGACATAGCGACACTAACACATTTCAGCTACTAAAATGTGAGATGACTCTGACGCTTTAGGATGTATGAAGATCCTAATTCGAGGGACATAGGTGTAATGGAATGAGTATGCATAAGTAGTTAGTTTGTATCATATATTTGGGGAGGATTTGATACTTATGATGAGGAGTGGGGTTAACATTGATACTTGTATGGGTTTATACATAGATCTTTTGATGGTGGTACTTATGGCTCTTGTTAGTGGCATCGTGCTACCTAACAAGAACAAGAGACTATTCCTAGTGGGTTTGTGAAATATTACTGGTGATATTATAAAGAGTGACACTTAGTTTACATGGGGACCATGTATATTGGTGAATCTATAAAAATATATACATATTATGGTTTATACAAGTGGAGTTTCTATAGGATTATCCACACTACTGCCAGTATGGGCATGAGAGCATGTGACGATTGAGTGATGGACCGATCAGATAAGAAAGAGGACACTTGAGGATCTATTTTAATATGGATGACATGTATATGTAGGGAAACATCAGTTAGGATTATTATAGGTGAGTTATATATGAGTTAGGAGTGGATCAGATTACATTAAGGCCATAGAGAGAGGTTGATCCATAATGGAGGGTGGATGCCAGACATTTATACTATGTTTTGACTCAATGCTATAATATTAATTGTCATGAATATATTATTGAGCAATAATAACCTGATAGGGTGATGAGATGGTTTTGGATTATACAAATGATACTAGATGGTCCTCATGTTTTTGCATGGTCAATACATATAAGAGAATGATAGGGTGTAAGAATTGATCCTAGAGTGGTAGCTCAGAGCTAGACATAGGTATAAACTATTACATTCCATTCCAAGAGGAATGTGATAGATGCAGGTATTATAAATGATTATATAACATGGTGGGATGAATAAAGACCATATAGACAAATAAATCTTTATATTCCATCTAGATAATGGAGGTAGAGACTAAAAGTGGTATTTAGGTCACATCCTTAGAGTAGAGGCATGTGGTCAAGGTTGATGAGATCAAA
>JARHVA010004296.1:67500-70000 GCA_037957365.1 Torreya grandis
TCACTGATGATAGAGGATGGAATTCTAAAATGATAGATAATATGGTTTAAAATAAACTTGGAAATTTGTTTATCAGTAATAAAACATTCTATGGTGGTAATGATATGCATATGTCCATCTAAAGAATTAGGATTGATTTTTCCAATTAGGTCTAATCCCTATGTGGAAAATGGCCTAGGTGTTGTAATTGGTTGTAAAGCTTATGAAAGACTATGTATAATATCACTATGTTTTTGGAAAGGGACACATTTCTTAACATAAACAAAAGAATCAAATTCCATTGTAGGCCAATATTAACCTACATGCAAAATCTTGTTAGTAAGGAATATACCACTAGAATGAGAACCACAAATTCCATCATGAAATTCTCTAATGGATAAAGTGGACTGTTTAAAATATAAACACCATAATAGGGTTCCATCTTAACCTTTTTGATATAGGGTTTGACCAAGGATAATATAGCAATATGTTCATTGTATAAATTATTTACATTGGTTATGAGTTAAGTTAGATGGAAGGGGTGTTATTATGGAGATATTCATAAATGTCAGTTTACCAAGGAGAAGTTTGACCAACCACCTCACAAACCATCTCAAAATCAGGAGCACCATATACTTTTATCATTAAATAATCTACAAGAACTTTTTTGTGCTTAGTTTTGAGATCAAATAATGAAATAATAGTTTCCATGGTGTCTACTGCTCTATTTTTAACCCTTGGTACCTGTTCAAATTGTATAGATGTAGAACACAACTTGAGGCTATCCACCATACTCTTGTATGGGATTAATGTTTCATCACGAGCTTGGAATTCATTAGTGACTTGATATATGATGAGTTTTGAAAAAAAAGTCATTTTTCTATCCAAAAGTGAAAACCATTCTTATGGAACTTTGGGCAAGTACAATAATGAAAATCATTTTCTAGAATCATGCATAAAATAATCAATTGTCTATAAATAACTTACACTTGGGGACATCATCAAATATGGCGAGATGGTCATGGATAGGCTCTTCAAAAATGGAAGGTATTTCATGGTGATCAAATATGGGTTCATAAAAAATGGAAGGTAGGCCATGGTGGACAAATTTGGGTTCATAAAAAATGGAAGGTAATCCATGGTGGCCAAAGATGGGATAATATATTATGGATTAGTTGAAAATGGGTTGGCTAAACAGTGGTGGACATTTTTACATAACCCCAAGCATGACCTTGACTTGGAAGTAGACTACCTTGATTATGTTTAGGAAGGACAGTTTTACATAACCCCAAGCTATGATTTTTTTATGTGGATACACTTGGCTCTAATGCAATGTGCCTATTTTCAATCAAATCTTGGATAAAATTATTTAGTATGATACAATAGTTTGTGGAATGACCTAAAATTTTATGGTATTCACAATATTTGTTATCTCTATACCACTCAGGTTTTGGAATATTTTCATCAAAGTTTTTGGTGTTATGGAACACTATCATGTTTGCAGTGACTAAATTTTAAAAGATAATGTCATATGGTTCTCCTAAAGGAGTGAATTTGTGTTTTTGACTCTCTTGACTAAGCTGATAACTAGGCATGGTAGTGCTGTTGGTAGGTTGGATGCTTTAGATTAGTTGTGGCTTGAGTGATGTTAGATGGTATGGGTGCTAGAATTGGATTCTCTTTACTAGTGTAATGAGGGATGTTGGAATCAAGGCTATAACTCATGTATTTAATACTTTGTTGATTTTGGATAATAAGTTTAATATTTGTAGGTTGTTGTTGATGTGGAATGGTTTAGGGTTCCCTAGTAATGAAGCAAGCTAGAGACCTAGCTTGATTTTTGGTGGGAGGTATGGATTCTTTCCTAGAGAGTAGATAGTGTAAGGCCTTGGGGTCAATATTAGGAATAAGCTTGTCTCCTAGAATTAAATATTATATAAAGGCCTCATTATTGTTGAATATAATATATTCTATGATTTTATAAGGGGGTAAAATGGCTTTAGGTCTATATTCCTCATCTTCAACATTGTCCTTGATCTTAATATAGTTTTATTGATATACAAAGTGAAAAAGGGAATTACCAAAAGACTTTTCTCTCAATATAGGATTGTTCAATAAGGCCATTTGTATTGTGATAGTTGACATTGATAAAATAAAGTTTTTTTATTAAAAAAAAAGATAAAATATTTACATTAGACTTTAATAAAGTAAAATACCAAATTGACTAAAAGTTGATTGACAACAAGATATTTTTGATTTTTGGGACTCAACTTGTAATATTTAAATATTTTTTTAGATTATGACTTGTTTCAATACTCAAAATAATTGTATTTTCGATTAATAATTTCAAAACGTGGTATGTCACAAGGAAATAAATAAACAAATTCTAATATAAACACACATGCATTACATAAAATAGATAAAATCTAAACAAAGGGACTTGAATTACCCATAAGCTTGACCTATCACTTGCTTGTCCATTGCATTATCCATGGCTTAATATTTCAAGGAATTAATCATT